>JARHVA010010538.1:52500-132500 GCA_037957365.1 Torreya grandis | reverse complement strand
ATTTTAAATCATTTACTTACAAATTTTTTAAGGAGAGCTCAAAATATTGAAATAGAGGCATGAGAAGGTAAAGAGCATGGTAAGAATGTTCTACTAGTTTTGATTTATCTTCTCTATCCTTTCCTATTGGTGTCATTATGTTTTGAGATATATTGTCATTTTGATAATATTTACTTGAGCTTGAAATTTGGTGCACATTTTAGAAACCATAGTGGGACCCTCTACCTCCCATTTAACAATTTTTGTTTATTAGTGTTGTTTTGACTAGCTTGCAGGTTTGATTGGGCAAAGAAGATCTCAAAATCTCAAAATATTTACATATACAAGTCTCAGTCACGGTATTGTACTTTTAGTCATGACATTACAGTGGTGATATTGTCAAAGACAATAGTGGTATTGTGACTTAGCCACTAACAGTTAGAGTTTTAGTAGGGTTTTTGACAAACCCACAACTCACTAAGTGATAAGATTACATTGCAAATAATTGTATTGCCATTTTGAGTAGTGATATTATCAAAAACTATGCTAAGGTTCAGACTATTATTTATTTTTGCTAAATCTTTTTTCCTATAGGTGTTTTGTGTGATTTTATTACTTCTATGTATAGGTCAAATAGATAATCCCCTCAAAAATCAACTCCCTTCACCTTTTTGACAATCTCATGACTATCCCAGTAGTGGGATTGCCCTGGTAATAGGAGGATCACTATTCTTAGTAATGGTATTGCATAAACATCAAGAACTAGTAAAACACTACCTCTGTTTCTTTTAATTTATCATTTTTAGGGTCTTAAATTTCTAGTTAATAGGGAGGAAAAGGTCTATAAGTGGTAAGTCTAAAAGTATTATCTTTTTTTTTATAAGTGTTCTTAATCATTCCTCTACATAGTTAACCTTATCTCCATTTATATCTAAAGACAATATACTTATCAGGGCTATTTTATATCCTATAGGTTGGTGAAACATAGGAGCAAACATATTACCTAGAGATTCATCTTATAGGCTAGTTCAACCCATTTTTTTGCAATACCGCTACTCCCTTAGTCATGGGGTTGCCCTACAACTAGTGGGATTGTCATTCTGAGTCATGGCATTACAGTTTAGGCTATTTCAGACTAGTGATAGGCTTTTCTTGCATATTTTATCATCAAATAATTTTATTAAAACTAAAACCCTATAAATATTTTAATAGTCTTTTCACTTAAGTCATATATATAGATTATTTTTCTCAAACATTGTAATATCACTACTTGATTTTTTACTACTAGTCATAGGTTTATCGATAAGAGTTATGGTTTTGTGGTTTATGATAAATTGATACTATCAATCTACTCCTAGCCATGGGATTGTTATTCCCAGTTGTGGGATTGTGAGGCTACCATGGTTTTTTAGTTAATTATCATGGTTAGCTAGTATCTACAATCTCATATCTCTCCTAGTCATGGGTTTGTCCTGCAAGTCATGATTTTATACTGTGTAGTTGCAAGTTTATAGCCATTTTTGCTTGTAATGTGGTTCTTTTTGAGATAATTTTTTGAGTCAATTTTTGTGAAATTTTAGACACTCTAAGCTTCCCACAAAGATCAAATTGCCTTTAGTGGTGAGGGGCTCTGCCCCTCAACCCCACCCTATACCATGACAAGGAACACACTAGGGGCACTACCCCAAAACCCCACAAGGGGATCTACCCCTTGACCCCACAAGGGGCATTGTGCTTTGACCTTGTTGGGAGCTATCATCCCCAGACCCCTACGTCATGTCCCTCTCACCCTAAAGAAGTTATAAATCCAAACCATAATTTTTTAGGGGTGTTTTATTAAGGCATTTTTTATTAACATCTTATTTCTTGTAGGGGTCATCTTTGCTAAACATCATCTTGTAGGACATTTTTTAGGTCTAAAATTTTGTTTTTTAGGTTACCTCTCTTGAGTTCCATGTCTAACTACTAACCCATGTGTTTGTAGGTCGCTAGTCAAATACCCCAATATGGCACATTTTCACATCATTTTGGTATTATTTGTATCATTTTAATCATCTTTTTGTGTGTATAACTTTCTTGTATATACTTATGTGTGTGTGTGCATGTGTTAATTTGTAAATAATTTTTGGTATTGTGCTCATCACACATAGTTAATTAGTTGGTTAATTAATTGTATCATGTTGTTTCCTTATTTTTTAAGCCCTCCCCTAGGATAACACATGACATGAAATTGACACCCATGTATAGGCTTAGTCTATAGAGGTTAGTGTTATGGATTTTATCACCTCACATTAACCTAACTTCATGTTTTGGTGGAGTATAATAATCAGGGACAGTTGTTGTTAGGCTAAGCAGTTGACCCCATATAGGTCACTAATGAAGGGGAAGAGTTAAATCTTGGAACCAAGCATTATAAATCACCCTATATGAACTTGGGCCTAAACATACCATCATGTATATCAGGGACTCCCCTAGATCCTTGTTCATACCTAGTATATGACCTTTCGATCATAACAGTTGTTCCACTATTAGCATTAGGATTAGTATTGAAGTGACCATCAAGTGAAACTAAGGTAGAGAGGGTTCAATCAATGCCATAATGGGTCACCAACCTACAACCTCACTTGTGTAGCCATTATATGGTGTGGGCATCATGTTACACGCCCATATGGTTTACTAATTATGGGTGTACTTGTACATGATTATTTGTGTGTTGTGATGAAACCCATACTATTTGTGAGTTGAGTCAGCCTTTACCTATCTAATCCTATCTAGGTCCCTTGTACATATCATCTTGTATATCCTTACCATACCTTTTATCCCATCATCCTTTGTATATATATTAATCAACATCTTAGTCATTATCCCATCACACATATTGTCTTTGTTTATCTTTGTTTAAATCATATTCCATCTCCCATTCTAGCCTAACCATATCCATTTGTCATACCCCCTATCATCCCCAATATTAACATCATCACCATATTTATTCCATCCCTAATCATCACCCTACATCCTAATCACATCTTATACATATCCTAAACCCATCTTGCCTCATACACGTCATCTTGTATACCCCATTAGATACTTCAATCACACCTTGTATATCTTAGTCTTATCCCCTTGTCCATAATTTATTATCTTATACATCTTACTATTCCTTTTCCATCCCATCCCCACCTATAATTCATCCATCTCACCCATCTTAATCATTATCTTATCCATACCTATGTCACTATCACTTTACACATATCATCCTTTTATACTTTACCCCATTTTGTCTTAAATATATTCACCCATACCCCTATCACCAACATATTGTACATCTTTATCTTGTAATTATCTTGTATATATAATTTCATATTGTACATCGTTATCATCATCCCCTTATATGTATATATCATCTTTTTTTACATCTTTTTTCATATCCCCTACTATCTTATCTTTATCCTATCCTAGTCATACCCCATCATCTTAAATCGTTATCATGTATATCTTTATCACCCTTTTCTTGTATATAATTTTCCTTATCCCATCCTCTATTTTAGATTAGTCACACCTTGTCATAAATCCAACTCATCCATAATCCTAATCATCCACATATCATATTGTCCCATTATCCCATCACCTTATATATCCTTATTTTACCTTCTTGTATATAATTCACTCTCTTATAAATCCTATTTATCATATATTATCACTATACCCATATATCATTATTCATACCCTAATCACATCCTAATCATACCTCATCATCCACATATTATATTAACTCCATAACCAATCAATTATCTTGACCTTGCCTTCATTACCCATCTAATCATCACCTAATCTTAACCTAGTTAGCTTCTAAGGCACATACGGGTCTAAACCATCCACTTTTCATTACCCATTTATCATTTCATCATCATAATTATCCTTATTCCATTTCCCTAATCAACTTCATCACCTAATCCTACCCCATACCATCTTGTGAAAATTGGTCTAAAGTTTTGAGCTAGTCCTATCATCCACATCATCCTATCATCCTACTCCACTATCATTTATCCTTTAGTTAGATACTCATACCTAGTCAATAACTAGTTACCATCTTGTCATTTTGTCAGTCTCAATTTATAAAACCCATCACCCATCAATCTAATCTAGTCTAATCATCTTTCCTAATTCATTACTAACACCCATCATATCATCCTCTTGATAATTTTGAATATTAGGCGCCTATCACATTCCCAATCCCTTTTGCTAGATTGACCATCAGGCATTGTTGATAAGTTATTAGCACTTATTGTACTATTAATATGACATTTTATAATAGTCCTTAATCTATTAGTCTATCTCATCTCTATCATTACATATCATACTAGCTCAGTCCTTTTGATCTATTTTTTTCAAGAACATTATCTAATTCTTATCTTACCAACATCAACCATCATCTATCAACCATCACCATGAAGCTAGAACCTAATTTCATCTACCAATACATAGCTTCCCATAAAGATGAGATACTCTTGAAGTTCATTATGATGAGTGTACCACTTTCTAAAGGTGTTGATCCCCTTTTACTCATTACACCTACCATCCAAGCCCCATCATGTGAATCCAATACCAACCCTCCATCTATTAGCCATAAACCACTATCTACCCATTCTCATAATAGCAAAGGGAATCCAATCTTGGCTACCTTTAATCCATCCACCTAGTCATATCCACAATCATCTTATCATTATTCCAATGCTTCCACATCCAAATCACAACATGAAGTGGGTCCTTACACTCCCCTTTCCATATCATTGGAATCCCTTTTCAAACAACTTATCACTATTAACATGATGGTCTATCCACCTATCTGACATCTTGATCCTACTACGCCTATGCCCTCTTGGTATAATGAAAACTAATATTTTCAATATCATCAAACATGGGGAATACTATTAATTGATGTTGACCTTTTCAAGACTCTGTTTAGGACCTCATTAACTATGGTGATATAGTAATTGATGATGAACTGGATGAGTCACAATCCTTGAGTGAACAAAAAGAGGAATGCCAAGATCCCTTTATCAATCATGATCGAGTCCTTCCCTCTCCAAGCCAAGGTCAAGACACCACTCCCATCTTTGATAAATCCTATATAAAATCTGAATCCATTCCCCATGAGCCTAGTCCACCCATATCTCATGAATCCTTTCATGAACCTCTATTTGAATTTATCCTTCATCCCTCATCTCCCTCTCACCCATCACATCAAATAACACATGTTGAGAGGTCAATCATGGAAAATGAATCCCTTATTAGTAGCATTAAATCTTTCATATTGGAGTTAGCATGGGTTTTTATCTTTCATGGGATCATATTCAACACCCATGTCCAAATCAAATTCCTCATTAGTAATGTCATCTCTCATTGATGTTGATAATGCATGTATTTTAGAGGATACATATAATCTAGATACATTTGATTCATTACTAGGCATATATTTTGATTCTATTCTAGATGATGATGTAATAAATAAGCTCTTTTAAGCTTTATCTATCAAAGATTTTCAAAGTGAATCTGGTCCTCCTTTGGATGCATCTACTATAGCTAGTCCTGGTGATCCTTTTACTGATCTTGAGGAGATTTTATCTGATGTCAAAACTAGGACTCCTAGGAACCCTAATGAATACTATGTTACCCCATCACTACTCATTGACCTTATCACACCATCTCTACCACCTTCATCTATCATAGATCCCTTTCTTCCCATCAATGATCACTTGAACATTTCCCTTTATAAGGATGAATAGGAGCATGCATCATTTGAATTTTTTATGAGAAATAAAATATGTGCCACAAATCTAAAGGTCTAAGAAAATATTCCAAAGGTCATAAATCATAATCAAATAATAGTTGATCCTGTCAATCAAAATTAAGAAGAGTCAAATGATTGGCCTTATCCAAAAATATCTTTTCCTAGTGAAGCCTGATATCTTGCATTAGGAGATTATCAAAGTCAAAATCATCATAATATTCTAAGTCAAAGATCAATCTCCTTTGGTGAAGCCCAAAATTAGGAACCAGGGGTAGTCAAAATCAAATATAGTCGAATGCTCAAAATCATATGGCTGATCCTCTGTCAAATAGTCATATCAAAGATGAACCATAAAGACAAAGTGTCTTGGACCTCCTATAGACTTTTGTCACTTGGAACCAATCAAATGAGGAATGTCCAATACCCCAAATGGTGTATATGACTGCTATTCCTAAACTTCCATCATCCATTACCCCATCCTATCATGATCCTATCATTAACTTTAGTCTTAATTCTCCATCACCCATCACACCATCATATCTCAATCCTATCATCCATTCAAGTCCCATACATCAAAATCAAGCTCTAATTGAATCCATACCTCACATCACCTCCTCAATTAGCATTTTCTCTCTTAGGGGTAATAATGATACCTGGTCTAGATATCTAGAGAGTTCATAATCAAGAATCACACTAGGTCATATGGACCCCAATACATCCAATAACAACAACATGATCCTACCATCACACATACTTAGAATAGGTGTTGGATAAATAATACATTTAGAATCCACACCTTGTATCTCATCCATCATCTAATAAATTGAGATTCCTAATAAAAGGTCAAAAAATAAATAAAATCATTCATCCAATGGTGGAAACTAGTCTTCTTTAGATAAGTACCATGATGAAAATCAGTTTCTAACATCATGGTAGAATAATCTAGTGTCTACATTGTTCATCAACACTTGGGGGAAAATCCATCCATTTTCTATCCCTTATCAATCCATACATACTTGTTATATCACTTATCAACCTTGTCCATCCCTTGGTCCATTATCTTTATCCATTGTCTATATTCATAACCCCAATCCTATTATGTCCATCATGCCTTACATCATTCATGTCTTGACCTTCATAAGGAAGTGGAAAATGTCTTGAGAATTATCCTCAAACCATCTTGGTATATACTTCAATGGACACTTGGGAAAATAACCATCTGGTTACTTCACGATGTGGTCATTGGTTATCCTAAATCCATTCATCCTTGGTCCCCCATTATCATCATCCTTTGTCATTCCATCCATCATTCCATCTATACTCATCCTAATTTTTATGCTTGGTATTCCCTTTACTAGTAACCGTATTTATATTGTGTACATACATATTCCAAAAAATCCATAAAATTTGAAAAATCTTTAAAATCTTTAAAATCATAGTCTGGAAAAGCCAAATATTCCATGGTGTCTTGTTTTATCCCCAATCCCCTAATTACATCCATCTCCATCTATCTCTTATCTTCCTATCTATCCCATATTTCGATAATACATTAGCCTTAGAAACTGATCTAGGTGGTTATCCATCATTTCATCATCTTATTGGTAAGGTATTATTAACATGCATAACTTTTTCAAGAATTTAATCTGGCACCCATCAATTCCTATCAAGGCCTCTTCATATCTGAAACCCATCCAACTACCCTTACCATTATGAAAGGTACTTGATCCCATCACTATCCTTATCATTTCCTCTTCATGTCTTGTACCCATCCAATCACTTTTTCTAGCATGAAAGATATTTCATCCCATCATTAATTCCTAGTCTCCTTGCTAGATTAGATCCTTGTAGGACCTTGTATGTTGGTCATCCTTGGTCATCACTTGTCTAATCACCATCTTTGGCCACTTTTCAATTTGATTTCAAGGCCAAGTAAGTATTCATAGACCTTATTGTTCATAATTTGGCCTGTCAAGGTCAAATTAGTAGCCCTATCATACAAACATTTCCAAAAACTAGTCAATATCCCTTTGTAGTTGGTCAAACTAGTCAATTATGGTCTAAAAATACATATTTTGGTCAACATATCAAAATTGGGATTTAAAAAAGTCATTAAATTATCCAATTCATCTTTATTTATGTTCAAAATCATGAAAATATCCTATGTCTAAAATTTCAAGTCATAAAAATTTTATTTGATATGTCTTATTAGCCAAAAGGGCCCAAAAACCCCTCCCATGTGCCAATTTAGCAAGTTTAAAACATAAATAATGGTTAAAATTTGTATTTTTACATGAAATATGACTTGATTCTTCTAAATAATTCTTTTCTAAGTGGTGGAAGCGTAAAATTGGCTTTAAAAGGCAAGAAAAGGCTTTTTCCCTCTCATTTGTAAGCAATAGTATAGATTTCATATGGAATCCATACATACAGGGTAGGGGAAGTCATTTCCAAAGAATTATCAGGATTTATCAAAAAATTCATGGAAAATCATGGCCATACAGGCCCAAAACTAGCTTCCCTTTGGTTTTTTTCTTCTTGTCATAAAGAGACCTACCTATATTTTTTCTAATGGTATAGTCCACTAGAAGAGGGTACACCTCTAAAATTAAGGGTGAAGAAAGTAGACTCAGAGGGATTACTGATGGTCCAAGTGGTTTATAAATTGGATTCTCCATGATCATGAACCATCCAATTTAAGATAGGTCAATTTTTTCTACCTTACAACTAAGAAGGTCACTATTTTTCTTCAATTTCTCCTCACCTGGGCAGAGTTTTGGGAAAATTCAAACTATTTCAGAATTTTGAGGACTTTACCTACACTTTCATGGTCTCCTTTAGGTATTATTCATATATTTTAGGGTATAATAGGGTTCACAAACTTATTTATTCTAAATATGCTATTGGCAAGCTTGTGAGGGTAAATTGTAAGGTCCAAAGAGAAGAGATTAGCTTCAAATTTTCAAGAATTTATGTTTTTCAAGGTTTACAAAAAAAATTCATGACTTCCATGCATAAATGTTAATTTTTTTCCAAGTTTCATGGAAAAAATCCATCTCTGTGGTCAATAAAAATGTTTCAAAAGGGCTAGTTTAACATATATTAAGGTTTCTTAGCTAATTTCAAAGTTTTTTGAGAAAACCAAGTTTAAATTTTGGCCTCTTTTCCTCCTCTAATGATCTCCAATTTCATGTGGTGATATGATGGAAAGATCAAGTTTGATATGTTTTATTATTCATGGATTTGTCACCCTCCTTCATCCTCCTTTCCCACCTTCACCTCACTCACCCACATCACTATCATATCAACGTTTTCATTGTGTTTTCAATTTATTTTCACCCTCTTTTAATTATCCCCCCATCTTTACACCTTCTTAAATCATATCACCCTTCATCCCATCTACATCACCTATTCCATCACTAAAGAACCAAGGGTTAAAGAGAGGAAAAACATCAAAGGAATGATCAATGTTGACCTATAGCCCACTAAAAACATCCTACATGCTCTTCTTTCCTCAGTAAAGGATCATCTGACAAGTTGATACCTCTTCTAGGTTGTGAACTTTTTTATAATATTTGATGTTTTTTTAACAAATAAAAATTATTTGGGTCAGGTATGGATCTAGAGTAAGGGAAGTGAAATCTCAAATGAGATAGTGAGAAATGTCTTCCTTATAGCCAAAGAAAAAAGCATGGTTTTAGAGAAGCTTGGGGGTAAAAAACTAAGGAGGGTTGTAAGATGTTAGAAGGATTTCCATGAAGATAAAAACTCAAAGTTACTACATATTATGTTCACACTCTCTAAATCAAGAAACCCCTATTTCACTATCTGTACAAGGATAAATTACATATAAACAAGTACAGTCAAGTAGAGGAAGGCAAAAATCATAAGGGTCTTTAAGTGCTTAATGTTTGAGGGTTTCTTGTAAAAGATGGTTGATCCATGGATATTTCACCTATGGTCAAGGAGAGAATTTCAAAAGTAACCTATAACATGCCTTTAATAATGCTACAACCATGTTAACAAGTTGAAGATGCAATTCAAGAGCATTGAGGTCAAAGTAAAGGGAAAATTTGAATGTTAGATACCTTAGAGAAGGATAAAGGACTTTTAGTAACCTTGAGGGTTTGTAAGTGTAAAATATAAAGTGTATATAATCCTAAGCATTGCATACATCTAGAATCCTACATACACTTAACCTCAAAATTCACCTACAGTCCTTAAGGAAAGCTTCAGTACTATTATGCTTGAATTGGGTATTAGTAGGTTTTGTTTCACGTTGTGAAAGTCATTATTCTTTTGACAAGTGTGATTATAACTTCAGTAGTAGAGTTACTCCTAAATACATTCAAGGGCACCCATAGTGCTACAGATGACATCTTATAGGTTCTAAAGACAAAATTTTAATGCCTAGTGATCTTAGCTAATAGATCTTTTCAAGATTCTAATTAATGATCATGGATAGACGTGAGTAATAAAAACCTCAAGTTGATCACAATCAAGGAATCTATGTCATTCAAATGTTCTAATATGAACATGTATAGCCCTAAGTGCCTATAGTCAACCAACTCATTGTAACCCTATATCCATGGGAATGCATTTTCAATCTATTATGAAGAGGACTTCAATATAGGAATTTGAAGTAGGGTTAGTTTTGTTTGGAAAGAGGATTTGTCATGGATTTCATGAGATAGTCAATTTGACAAAGCATATGAGCTTGCCTAATTTAACACCCAGCCTTAATGTTAACTTACAGGTAGTCATAAGTGACCCTTAAGCCTATACCTTATGAGGAGGCAACTTAGTGGAGAGGAGAATGTTTCGAAAAGATACTAATTTTTTGCAAAGTATAATCCCTAAGAGGTAAAATGTATACAAAATCACAATGAGGGTTTAAATAACCATGAAATTCATCTACATTCATAAAAACATAATGTCTCCAATAACCTTCTTAGACACAATCATACTTGCAAGTTGATAGAGAGGATGGAAATATACTGGCATATACCTATTTTTATTTATCATAAGCAAGGCTAAGAGGTTCCCAATTGGAGTGAGGCTAAAGGATCATGAGAAGGGTTAAAAAATAAATAAAGCACAAAACTCAGTCATCAAAAGTGCACCTACAGGGTTGTATAGACACACCTACAACTTGAAAGAGAGTTATGCAATCAATTGTTCTTATGAGAGTTTATCAAGAGGCTATTTTAAGTTTTTAGTTGGTATAAGGAATTGTCAATGGATATTTGAGGTTTATAAATTATAAGTATAGTTGAATTAGCTTCAATAGAGATCCATATCCATCATAAGGCCAAAAGCCTTCATCAAGGCTAGGAGATAGGGATAAGTAGTGTTTTTCAAAATTGTTTCATGTCCGAACCTTGGGGAGGTTTGATAAAGATAATAATGACAAAGCCATCAATAGGTCATGATACAATATGAAACATTTTCAAGGTATATTTTTAAAGAGCATCCTTTGGTCATCTTGATAAGCATGATCAAGGCTTGAAAAGAAGTACTAACAATGTGACTCATGACTATGTCTTGATAAAGAAGGGTCATCAATGGAATAGGACTAAGAGTCTTTAAATTCATCAGAGATAATTATGATACAAGTTTCTTAAACACTTTGTATAAGGTCAAGGATTTCCAAGGCATATCTAATCCTACATTATTCGTACAAGCCTATAAGGGTGTTATACAATCAAATACCTAATAGTAAGTCAGTGATAATGAGGAGATAATTGGTTTTGGGAAAATATAGTCATCTCAAGGGGCTAGAAGAGGTTTTTAATGACATGATGAGTTTCCAAGAGGGATATTGTAAGGTTTTTTGTTATAAGAATATAATATTATACCAAGATCAAGACCTACAATCCTCAAGAAAACATAGTAAGAGACCTAAAACCTTGGTTTTGAGGAATCAAAAGGAGTGAGAAAGACATTCGAGAGGTTGATTGTGATCTATTTCAAGTATTTTAAGTATGTTTGAATCCAAATAAATATGAGTGATAATTTCCCTCTCAGACACCTCGATTGCTTCAAATCACCACCCACAGTAGGGTCTTCTCTCTCTCTCTCTCTCTCTCTCTCTCTCTCTCTCTCTCTCTCTCTCTCTCTCTCTCTCTCTCTCTCTCTCTCTCTCTCTCTCTCTCTCTCTCTCTCTCACACACACACACACACACACACACACACACACACACACACACACACACACACACACACACACACACACACACATACACACACACACAAGTCATGGGGGAACAAGTTTCTCTCAATGACCTTATCCAATCAAGTATTTATGATGGTTAAGGAACGTAAAAGTTAATAATATCTTCAGGGAATTATTCAAGTTATTGATACATATATAAACATGAATTAAGATGATAGTACATCATATGTAAAGAATATGCAAAGGTTGAGGCCTAATTGGCTTGGTGGAGGTCATAATATGCTTGAAAATAGGGGTAGAGGTTCTTTTGTAACTCTTGAAGAGGATATTGAAATAAGTAAAGAATATTTTGATCTTAAAACATCTAAAATCCATGAAATTCAACTCAAAAACATGAAAACATAGTAAAAAATGTAGATAGTCCACACATAGAGATCAAAATTGAGAGAAAATTGAAGATTATGGGAGCTATAGGTGTAGTTAAGACCTCAAATTTTGTACTCAGGGTAGTCATGGGTTGGAGAACTATCTAAAAAAGTTTCATGGCTATTGGATGAGTGTAAATATTTGTTGTTTTGTCTTAGACCTCAACCTATTCGTTTGAGCTCGCCATTGGAGTATGCTTCATTTTGTAGAGATATGGAAGCTTATAAACCCAAATAAAGGATTTAAAAGCACATTATGATTTTTTTTGCATTATAATAAGACCATTTAAGAGTGTAAAAAAACCAAATTTTATGCAAATCATGCCTAGACAGGATTTTGCAAGCGAAAAGACATTTTTTGACTTTTTAAGTTAAAATGACTTTAAAAGTGTTTTAATAGAATTTTAAAGGTATCATAATAATGTTTTAATAATTTTTAATCTTGTAAGGAATTATTTTCATCATAGCGAATTTTTTTTCACTATTCACAGTTCTAGGCACCCTTCTAAGCCACTTGTTTAGATGATCATTTGGTTCACCACATGTGGAGTTTGGCCAAACACTCTGAATATGTTTTGATAAACCATATGTAATTATAATTCATGAACAATTAAGATCAGTTGAGGGGATGTGCTTTATGAATAATTTTTAAGAGAGTAGGCATCCCATAATGCAAGCTAAACCCCATAGGTAAATTTCATTTACATGGTAACTTCTCATATCTTTTACACAGGAGCCCAATATTTTAAAAGAATTCAAAGGGGTAAATTTGATACATATTAATGGAAAAGGTTTGGGATTTGGATGTTTTTACTTCATGAATTATTAGTTTGAAGATTCAGCTTTAAAACCCTCCTAAACCCCTAAAAAATTAGTTTTGAGAAAAGTGGATTTTCTTGCCACCAAATTACCATGGATCAACCTAGAAAATTTTAAAACATCAAGTAAACTTAGATAGGATTCCATAAATGTAATTTTTATTCATGGGTCTATATGGATGAGGGTAAAAAATCATGTTTTTTGTGGCAAAAAGCATGTAGAGTGAAGTACATGATAGTTCAAAGGAATATAATCAATGGAGATCCAAGCCTAGAATTATTATTCATATTCAAATATATAATTGATCATAAATGATCCCATAAGTGTCCTTACCAACTCAATCAAAATGGTCAGTCTATTGGAAAAAGGAGTAAAATTTTCCTAATTAACCTTGTTGACTTAATGATGAAAGTTTTTGCATCAAAATCACATATTTGATGATGAATAAAGTTATTCTAGGTCTAATTATTGGTTTTTTTTAGGTTTCATGGCTTCTTATTTGTAAGTTTCATGGTGTCCAAGTGCATAAGTTGGCTAATAGACCTATTTGGCTTAGTTGGCCTAATTGTTCAAAATTCAAGTTGGAGTTTGGCATTGGGATTGGTCATCAAAGAGTTCTAATTGGATTTCAATAACACTTTTTAATTTTTACATGGATATTTAATGCATATTTCAATCTTTAAGGTCCATTTTCATGCAAAGGAGGGTTATTTTTGGATTGACTAGTCTTACTTCAGTTGACTATTTGTCAAGTATCACATTTATTCTTGATGATCTTGTTTATTAAAATCTTTCAAGAACTTTAAACTCTTCAAGCATGATTTCTCCACCCATGGATTAGTGTATCATATTTCATGTAAGATGGAGTTAAGTTAAGTTGACTTGTCAAAGCTTGTTATACATCTTCCTTGATTTCCATGCAAAGGGGAATGTTCTCTTATTCCAACTCATCTTCCAAGCACTTTAAGTGGTCTTCCTTTTAGATTTTGGCATAGCATAATGTATGAGATAGAATTTGACTTCTCAAATTAGCCCACCACCTTTTATCCTATGCCAAAGTTTGTAAAGCATGCAAATTTTAAGGAGTTAAAGCATTTTATGAATTGTTTAATCATTGTAAAAGGAGTTAGTCTTGAGTTAGCTAACCAAGACTAACCCTTCTCCATTTTCAACACCACGTAAAAATTGGATTAGGTTTTAAAATATATATATTGGCTTTTTAAGGCATTATTGTATTATTCCTAGAGCTGAAGCACAAACTATAATTTAGACCATAGGAGATTTTTATTTTGCCTATGAGTTCTGACAAATAATAGAGGGTAATTGATTGTGTATCAACATATTAGTGAGATTAAATCTCCTTTTATAAGGTCCCTTCCCCACATATTGCTTTCTATCTCACCTTCTACAGGTCATTTGAAGAGGTAAAAAAAGAATATTGTAATTCAAAGTTCTATTTATATTTCATCTAAAATATTTATGATTAAGGGAAATATAATACTTTTATTGATTCAAATGTGTGAACTAGTTTCAATAGTTTCTATAGAATATAAGTAATTCAAGTGCATCACCCAATTAGATAGGATTTTCTTGCAATTTTTCCTTCCTCTTTTCATCCCAAAAATCATAGTAGATCAGATTTAATTGATAAATCTTAAGGGAACCAACCTACTTTAGAGGTTATTCTCAACATAGAGTCACCCACACTCTGAGAAGTTCCAATTATATCAATTGGAGTGAGGGTGTGTTTTTTACATCTTCAAATAGGGTGCACTCTAGAGTGAATAGTTTTTGACATGCCCGATGGGACTACTTATTCACATTTTTGAATTATTATCTATGTATCTGAGTATATTTTTCATTTCTATATTTTTATACTTTTAATGCCACCAAGAGTTATCAAAAGATCATCTGCAAAAAGGAAAGAAATAGCTTTCTCTTAGCTATCTTTCCAATCAATAAAGAATAAGAAATAGTCTTAGTCAAATGCAAATACTACACCTTATGTTAACCCTACTATTACACAAAATCCTCTTGTTCAAGCCAATATTATTTAACCAAATATTGTTTTAAATTTTATACCTCAAATGGTTGTTCCCAAAAGATAGGATTTTGTTGCATTCAATGGTGGTATTCCTCTAAATCTCAATCAATTGGATGATATTCCAGTTTTTGCTTTGAAGTCTTCCTTATTTTATAGGATAAAATCCAACAACTCTTATAGAACATATTGTATTTATTTTTAATATTTTTTTAGTGCATCATGTGACATAGGAAAATGTAACAATGAGGTTGTTGGTAACTTCTTTCAAAGGGAAGGTACTTCAGTGGTATAGATGTTTAGATCCTACATCAATCAATAATTGGGATGAATTTGGATAAATTCTATGCAAATATTTTGAAGACAAAAGTGATCATATTTAACTTATGGATAAACTTACCAAAATTAAGAGATTCAATCATGAATTCATGGTGGATTTCAATTACATATTCTAGAATACTTGGAACAAAATTCCTGCAGTGATCAAGCCTACACCCAACTATGTTTTTTTGTACTATCTGAAGGCTCTTAATTTAGATGTGGCTGTCATGATCCAATCCATGGGAGGTAAAACTTTACATAGAGCTTTTGAATTAGTAATCAAGGCTAAAAATTAAATTATACAAGTAGGCAATTTATCTCCAAGGCCTCTAATACCTCTTTTTTTAGAGATCCATTCTCCTACTTCAACTATTACTCCAATTCTAGAGTCATCAAAGTTTCATCAAACTAAAGGTGATCAAACTAAAATATTGGGGAAGATAGAGAGTCTTCTTAAGGCTTTTACTAAAAATTTGGTTGCAATATAAATAAAATAAGCTCCAACATACATACCATATCTAAATACTAATCAAAATTATCCTAATAGGTCATCCTATTAATCTAATCAACAAGGTCAAGGGAAAAATTTTCAATTAAGGAAATACAATCCTAATTCCCCAAGCAATTACAGAGATATTATGCCAACTTAGAGCAATTATGCGTAAGAAAGACAATGGAACTATCAATGGGATCAAGCCAACAACATGGTAATGAATCCAATTGGTGAGATTTTTCATCAATCTTTCATGCAACAAAGTTCAATTCTTCCTTCATTTGAAAACCAACCACCTTCTTAGAATAAGGAATCCTCTCTACCTTATGGATAAATTCATTCATTTAATAAATTAGAAGTGCCAAATCAAGAAGGAGAAGGTATTGGTAAGGTACCTCCTGAAACTATATTTATGAACTTCTAGGTAGGTGAGAATTCTTTTGAGCACTTGGATGTAAATCAAAGTAAATATTTACCTAATATCAATAATTCAGTTGTAGCTCATACTAGATATAAGAAAATAAAAATTGGTGAAGGTTCAGGCCCTGATAGGGCAGCCCATTCTTTTTAGCCACCACAAAAGATAACAACACATGAGTTGCCTCAAAAAAGTTCTAATCAACAAGCTCATGATTCAAAAGATAAAAACATGAAAGGGCCTTATATTCCTCAATTCACACAATAGTTAGGGGTTCCTTCTGCTCTTAAATTATAGTCAAAGGTATCCACTTCTCCACTTAGTATTTTGGATCATATGAATAAGACTTTAGTATCAATTTTAATGTGGGATACTCTACTAATCCTAAGATAATAGGAGTACTTGCAAGAGGAACTTTCAAAGCTCAATATCTTTGAGAAACCACCTAAAAAAGAAAAAAGTAAGTTCTATCCTAACTAATTCTAATCTAGCTTTTGAGTCTCAACCTCTTAAGGTGACTAAACCTCCTCTATTTTATCTTTCTATTATCAATGGATATTGTCTACTTCATAATTGTATAATTGATAATGGAGCTAGTACTTCTGTTATGCCCAAATTAATAGCTGATAAGTTAGGATTATAGTATGAACCCCATGAGAAAGGTGTCTTCAAATTATATAGGTCTCGTACTAAGACTGTAGGTGTGTTTAAAAATATGAAAATAATACTTGCTACTTGTCCAAATTTCACCATTTTATACAATGTTGTTGTTGATCTACCTCTATATTTTACATTATGCCTATCCAAAGATTTCACTACCAAAATAGGAAGTTACCTTTCTTCAGATTGGTCATATATGGTTTTTAGAACTAGGTATGGAATGAAATTTACTATTAGATCAGATCCTATTTTTATATTTCATCTTGAACCATATATGCCAAATATGGCAAATGTGAATTGCAGTATTTCAGAAGAAGATGATAACATCATTAAGAAAGAGCCTTCTAAGCCTATTGAAGGTATACTAGATCTTCTCCTAGATGAATGGGATATTGATAATCATGGACATAAACCCTAAAAAATTATTGAATATGTTAGTTTTTGAGTCTACTATATGCATGAAAAGGGTGACTTATTTCCTAGTCTCACTAGCTCAATGTAGGATCAAGGAGTTTGGAATCTATTCTTTGATGGATCCTAAACAAAGAATGAAAGTGGGGATGGTGTAATGTTGGTATCACTAAAAAATTAAATGTATTATTTTTTAATTATATTATATTTTATTTTTACTTCTAATACTGCAGAATATAAAGCTCTTATTTATGGTCTTTAGTGGGCTAAAAAGAGGGATATTAAGCTCTTGTAGGTGAAAGGTGATAGTGAGTTAGTAGTCCAGCAAGTTAGAGGTTTAAGTTTAGTAAATAATCCTATTTTTAAATCTTAAAAATATAGATTTTTAGATCTCATGGAAGATTTACTTGAATCTAACATTCGCTCCATTCCTAGAAGAGCAAATTAGCATGGAGGTAGACTTGCTAACATAGAAGCACAATATGATATTATGGATCAGGTTAAGGAAAATAAAAATTAGACTCAAATTAAGTTTTTATGTAGGCCTTTAGTCCCAAATAATGATGTAAGTTGGCAATTTTTTGACTTTGATAATAAAATAACATATTTTCTATAGAATAAGGCAAAATTTTGCTAAAGAAATCATGATAAATTGCAAGATCAATATGAAAATTAGATTATGAAATTGAAATCAAACTAGATGCCTAAAGGTTTGGTGACCATAGAAAAAAATTTCAATGAATATGATCATATAAGAAAAGACAAGGAGAGCATTTCTTCTAAAAAGGAACATTATGAGCCAATTAGCATAGCTGAAGGTAAACAACTCAAGTTGGGTAAAGTTAATAATAATTCTAAGAGAGTAGCTTTCATTTCATTATGTCAAGAGTTCATAGACATATTTTATTGAGAATAACATGATTTGAAAGGTTTTGATCCTAGATTGGCACAACATACTATTGAACTAGAACATGATGCAAAACTGGTAAGACAAAAGCAAATGCCTATCAACCCTAAGGTTAAAATTATCATGAGGATGGAACATACAAAACTAATTGAAATGGGTATTATTTTTCCTATAAATAATCTAACATGGGTATAAAATATTTCTCCAGTATGAAATAAGAATGGATAAATAAGGTTATGTGTATATTTTAGAAATATGAACAGAGTATCATTGAAAGACCACTATCCACTTCCTTCTATGGATCAAATTTTTGCAGAGAGTATCAGGTTCACAATGATTATCTTTATTGGATGGGTAATTAGGATAAAACTAGGTATTGGTGAAAGAGCAAGACCAGTATAAAATAGCTTTCACCACCAAATGAGGTACTTTTGATCACAAGAAGATGCCTTTTGGACTGTCCAATGATGGAGCTACCTTCCAAAGGGTAATGGATGTTTATTTCATAGTATCTTGAGTGAAATGGTTTTAGTCTATCTTGATGATATTACATTATTTAAATAGGATCCTAATGATCATATAACATATTTGATAATTGTTTTTGATATATGTAGATAATTTGGAGTCTCATTGAATCCAAAGAAATGCATTTTTTAGTGCATGAGAAGAGACTTCTTGGGCATGTGGTGTCCAAATATAGTATTTCAATTGATCCTAAGATAATAGAGGAAATCCTTGCTCTATAATTTCCTAAACACAAGAAAACATTATAGAGCTTCTTGATTAATATAAACTTTATCAGAAGATTCATTCCTAATTTTGCAGAATTAGTAAGGCCACTTACTCAAATGCTAAAGAAACACCAAGAGTTAACTTGGAGTAAAGAAGGTAAAATAAATTTTGAGTCTATCAAAGAAGAAATCAGCTAAGCTCCTACTTTTCTCAATATATATTTCAGTAAGGATTTCTTGTATGCCTTCTCCACTTCTAGTACTATTTCAGCCATGCTTATGCAGTAGAATGATGAAGGTTCAGAACAACCCATTGCTTTCTATAGTAAATATTTAGAGGAATATGAAGAGAGACATTAAATTTTATAAAAACATGTTATTTATATTATAAGAGGTCTGAAAATTTTTATACATTTGGTTTGAAATAATAAGATTATACTAATGGTTGCTCATCCAAGTGTGAAGGATTTCACTCTCAATAGAGACTTTAGAGAAAAGAGAGTTGGATGGGTCACTAAATACATGGAATATGACATGAATTAAAGGCTAAAAATATGGTATGAGTTAAAGTATTATGTGAACATCTTGTATAAGATATAAGAGAACAAAAAGAAACAATCTTGACAATTTAGGACACTCAACATGAAGCTGAAAATACACATCATATAAGTTTGACACAGAACATAGTTAGGTTTCTTCAAACTAGAGAATGTCCAAGGGGTTTAAATGCATAAAAAATAATACACTTCAATCTATAATCAGTACCATACATTCTAATTGATGAGTTATTTTCAAAAAAGACATTGGAGGTATGCTTTTAAGGTGTGTTGAAACTAGTCAATTTGACAAGCTTTTTGAGCAGTTTCATGATAGTCCTTCTGGAGGTCATTTTGAAGCCAAGAACATAAATGAAAAAATAATTAGAGTTGGTTGTTTTTAGCCTAATTTATTTATATATTCACATGTATGGGTTAGTAAATGTATAAAGTGTGCAATGTTTTTAGGAAAATAGAGACTAGCTACTATGCCACTAAAGCCAATATAGGTTGAACAAACTTTCATGCAATGGGGTTTAGAATTCATTGGGATGATTCATCCTCCATCCAATTTTGGTCATAAGTGGGTCTTTATAGCTACAAAATATTTCACTAGGTGGGTGGAAGCACTGCCTTTGAAAGAGGAAAATGAAAAATCTGTGCTTGAATTTTATGAGAGTCTAGTCACTTGTTTTGAGGCACCTTCTACTATAATATCATATAATTATTTAGAATTCAGTAGTGCAAAGGTATGTGAATGGACTCTTGATGATGGTATTTATTTGACATCTTCATCAAATACTATCCATAGGGTAATGGACTAGCTGAGTCCACTAACAAGAACCTGATTTGGTTCATCAAAAAAACAAAGGGAAATAATCAAAGATCTTGGCATACAAAGTTGAAGACTGATTTATGGGCTGATAGGATCACCCCTAAGAAGGACATTATTCATTAACCTTATCTCCTAGTTTATGGAAGAGAATCAAGGCTACCTATCTCACTATAGCTTCTAGCTTTGGAGCTTACACACCAGCTAGAGCTTCTTGAAAATGATGTAATAGAGGTCAAAATGAATGAATTGAGAGAATTGGAGGAGATAAGAGATGATGTTATGTATACCATGTGGTCAGATTAGTATCAAGTCAAGATGAAATTTTATAAGAGAACTTCATCAAAAATATTTAAGCAAGGAGACATAGTACTAAAATGGGATGAAGAGCGTGTAAAGCCAGGTAAGCACTCCAAATTTGATAGCCTTTGGAGTGGACCTTATATTATCACTGATTATAAGAAGAGTAATGCTTTTAAGTTATATAAATTGAGTGGAGAAGAGCTTCATATTCCTATGAATGTGATGTTTCTTAAATACTACTATTAGGAGAGTCACTCTTTTATACATAGTCATAGTTTCATTCCTCTAAGTTCTTTTCCACAAATGTTTTAGTAGTTTTTTTTATTTTCAATACTTTTGTTGTCATTTCTTCTAAGTGCATATGTGCACATGTTTGTTTTTATTTATGTCAATTTCTCCTATTGTGTATTGGTCTACAAGTATTTCTAATTTTAGTGTTTGTCATAGTCTATCATTACTAGAGTTCTAAGTTCTTTTGACTAGTAGGCTGGTCAAACCCAAAATTTGCCAAAATTGTTAGTAATTTAGATTTTCAAGGTCAAATTACTACCCCTATCATATGAAACTCTCCAAAAACTAGTCAATATCCCTTTGTAGTTGGTCAAACTAGTTAATTATAATCTAAAAATGCAAATTTTGGTCAAAAATGTCAAAATTGGGATTTAAAAAAGTCATTAAATTATCCAATTCACATTTAGTCATGTTTAAAATCATGAAAATATCTTATGTCTAAAATTTCAAGTCATAAAAAGTTCATTTGGTATGCCTTATTAGCCAAAAGGGCCTAAAAACCCCTCCCACATGCCAATTTAGCAAGTTTAAAACATGAAAAAGGGTTAAAATTTGTATTTTTGCATTAAATACCACGTGATGCTTCTAAAGACTTCTTTTATAAGTAGTGGAAGTGTAAAATTGACTTTAAAAGGTAAGAAAAGGCTTCTTTTGCCTCTCATTTGCAAGAAATAGTATAGATTTCGTATAGAATCCATACATCTAGGGTAGGGGAAGTCATTTTTATGGAATTAATAGGATTTATTATAAATTTTATGGAAATTCATGGATATAAAAGCACAAAACCAACTTTTATTTGGTTTCTTGCTTCTTGGCATAAAGAACCCTAGCTGTAGGTTTTTTTTATTGTACAGTCTACTGGAAGAGGGTAAAGCTCTCAAATTTGGGTGAAGAAATTAGAATCATAGATCTTATTTATGGTCTAAGTGGTTTCTCAATTTAATTATCCATTATCATGAACCACCTAATTGAAAATAGGTCAAATTATGCTACCTTGCAACCATGAAGGTCACTATTTTTCATCAATTTCTCCTCACCTGGGCAGAGTTTTAGGAAAATTCAAATTATTTCATAATATTAAGGACTTTATCTACTCTTTCATGGTGTTTTTTAGGTGTTATTCATCTATTTTAGGGTCAAATAGAGGTTATAAACTCATTCAATCTAAATATGCTATTGGCAAGCTTGCAAGAGTAAATTGTATAGTCCAAAGAGAAGAGATTAGCTATAAATTTTTAAGAATTTATGTTTTTTAGGGTTTACACAAAGTTTTCATGACTTTCATGCATAAATATAAGAGATTTTCCAAGTTTCATGGTATAAATCCATCTCCATGCTCAAGCAAAGTGTTTCAAAAGGGCTAGTTTAGCATATTTTAAGGTTTCTTGGCTAATTTTAAGGTTTTATGAGAAAACCAAGTTTCAATTTTGGCCTCTTTCCCTCCTCTAATGATCTCTAATTTCATGTGGTGATAGGATGGAGAGATCAAGTTTGCTATGTTTTATCACTCATAGCTTTGTCACCCTCCTTCATCCTCCTTTCCCACCTTCACCTCACTTACCCACATCACTATCATATCAGTGTTTTCACTATGTTTTTACTTCATTTTCACACTCTTTTCATGATCCCCCATATTTACACCCTCCTTCATCCTATCAACCTTCATACCATCTTCATCACTTATTCCATCACTAAAGAACCAAGGGTTAAAGAGAAGAAAACCATCAAAGGCATGATCAGTGTTGACCTACAACCCACTAAAAGTATCTTCTTTCCTTAGTAAAGGATAACCTCACAAGTTAATGGATCTTCTAGGTTTTGAATTTTTTTTTATCATATTTGAGGCTTTTTGAACAAATAAAAATTATTTGGGTCAGGTATGGATCTAGAGTAAGGGAAGTGAAATCTCAAATGAGCTAGTGAGAAAGGTCTTACCTATAGCCAAAGAAGTAAGCATGGTTTTAAAGAAGCTTGGGGGTACAAACCTAAGGAAGGTTTTAAGATGTTAGAAGGATTTATGTGAAGATAGAAACTTAGAGTTACTATATACTGTGTTCACACTTTCTAAATCAAGAAACCCCTATTTCACTATCTGTATAAGGACAAGTTACATATAAACAGGTATAGTTAAGTAGAGGAAGGTAATAGTCATAAGGGTCTTTAAGTGCTTAATGTTTGAGGGTTTCTTGTCAAATATGGTTGATCCATGGAGATGTCACCTATGGTCAAGGAGAGAATTCCAAAAGTAACCTATAGCAAGTCTTCAAGAATGCTACAACCATGTTAATAAATTGAAGATGTAATTCAAGAGCATTGAGGTCAAATTAAAGGGAGAATTTGAATGTTGGAGGCCTTCGAGAAGGATAAAGGACTTTAATTAACCTTGAGGGTTTGTAAGTGTAAAATTGAAAGTGTATATAATCCTAATAACTATATACATCTAGAACCCTACATACACTTAACCTCAAAACTCACCTAGAGTCTTTAAGCGAAGCTTTAGTGATATTATGCTTGAATTGGGTATTAGTAGGTTTTGTTTTACATTGTGAAAGTCCTTGTGATTTTGAAAAGTGTGATTATAACTTCAGAAGTAGAGTTCCTCCTAAATATAGTCAAGGGCACCCATAATTCTACAGATGACATCTTACAAATTTTCTAAAGGCAAATTTTTAGTGCCTAGTGATCTTAGCTAATAGATCTTTTCAAGCTTACAATTAATGATCATGGCTAGTAATGAGTGATACAGACCTAAAGTTTGATCACAATCAAAGAATATATGTCATTAAAATTTTCTAGTATGAGTACCTATATCCCTAAGTGTCTATAGTCAGCGAACTCATTGTAACCCTACAATCATGGGAATGCATTTTCAATCTATTATGAAGAGGACTTCAATATAGGGATTGAAAGCAGGTTAGTTTGGCTAGGTAAGAGGATTTGTCATGGCTTATAGGAGATAGTTTGATAAATCATATGATCTTGCTTAATTTAACACCCATCCCTAATGTTAACTTACATGAAGTCATAAGTGACCCTTAAGCTTGTACCTTGTGAAGACGTAACTTAATGGAGAGGAAAATGTTTTAAATAGATACTAATTTTGTGAAAAGTCTAATCCCTAAGAGGTAAAAGGTATAAAAAATCATCATGAGGGTTTAAGGAACCATGAAATGTAACTAAAATCATAGAAACATAATGTAGCCTACAACCTTCTTAGGACAGTCATACTTGAAAGTTAATAGAGAGGATGGAAACATACTGGCATATACTTATTATTTATCATAAACAAGGACAAGAGGTTACCAATTAGAGTGAGGCTAAAGTATCATGAGAAGGGTTAAAAACTTAGTAAAGAACCAAACTCAGTCATCAAAAGTGCACCTACAAGTTTGTATGGACACACCTACAACTTGCAAGAGAGTTATACAGTCAACTGTTCTTATGAGAGTTTATCAGGAGGCTATTTTAAGTTTTTAGTTGGTATAAGGAGTTTTCAAGGGATATTTTAGGTTATAAAAAATGAGTGTATTCAAATTAGCCTCAATAGAGATCCATATCCATCATAATGCCAAAAGCCTTCCTTAAGGCTAGGAGAAAGGGATAAGTAGTGTTTTCAAAATTTGTATCATGTCCAAACCATGGGGAGGTTTGATAAAGATAATAATGACAAAGTCATCAATAGGCAATGATCCAATATGAAACATTATCAATTCATCTATCTAAAGAGATTTTTTTGGTCATCTTGATAAGCATGATCAAGGCTTGAAAAAAAGTACTAACAATGTGACTCATGACTATGTCTTGATAAAAAAGGGCCATCAATGAAATATGACTAAGAGTATTTAAATTCATTAGAGATCATTATGATACAAGTTTGTTAAAAAATTTATATAAGGTCAAGGATTTACAAGGAATCTCCAAGATTACATTGTTCATACAAGCCTATAAGGGTGTTTTACAGTCAAATACCTAATAGTAGGCCAGTGATCATGCGGAGATGATTGGTTTTGAGAAATTACAATCATCTCAAGGGGCTAGATGAGTTTTAAATGACATGATGAGTTTAAAATAGGGATAATTTAGGGTTTTTTATATAAGAATATACTATTATAACAATATCAAGACCTATAGTCCTCATGGAAACATAGTAAGAGATCTAAAACCTTGGTTTTGAGGAATCAAAAGGAGTGAGAAAGACACTCGAGAGGTTGACTATGATCTATTTCAATTATTTTCATTATATTTGAATCCAAATCACTATGAGTGAAAATTTAACTCTTATAAACCTCCATTTCTTCTAATTACCACCTAAAGTAGGGTCTTCTTTCTCTTTCATAGGTCATGGGCAAACAAGTTCCTCTCAATAACCTTATCCAATCAAGTATCTATGATGGTTTAGGCATGTATACGTTCATAATATATTAATTGAATTATTAAAGTCATTGATACATATATAAACATGAATTAAGACTATAGTACATCAGATGTATGGAATATACAAAGGTTGAGGCCTAAATTCGTTGGTGGAGGTCATAATATGCTTGAAAACAAGGGTAGAGGTTATTTTGAAACTGTTAAAGAGGATATTGAGCTAATTTAAGATGATTTTTATCTTAAAAAATCTAAAATTCATGAAATTCACCTTCAAAACATGAAAACTCAGTAAAAAATGCAAATAATCCACGCACAGAGATCAAAATTATGAGAAAATTAAAGATTTTGGGAGCTACATGTGGAGTTAAGCCCTCAAATTTTGTACACAGGGTCTTCATGAGTTGGATAACCATATTAAAAAATTTAATGCCCATTGGAAAAGTAGACATATTCTCTATTTTGTCTTAGACCTTAGCTTATTCATTTGAAGATCACCATTGGAGTATGCTTCATTTTGAAATGCTATGGAAGATTCTAAGACCAAGTGAAGAATTGAAAAGAATGGAATGTTGTTTTTACATCATAATAAAACACTAATAGAGTGTAAAAGCTCTACATTTTATGAAAACCATGCTCATATAGGCTTTTACAAGCAAACAAGAACATGGGCCAAAAAGGCATGTTTTGACTTTCAAGTTTAAATAAATTTCAAATTGTTTTGATAGCATGGTACAGGTGCCATAGTTATTTTTTTAGGATTTTTTAATATTGGAAGGAATTATTTTCATCATAGTGAAGTTTTTCACTTTTTACAATTCTAGGCACCCTTCCAAGCCACTTGTTCAGATGCTCATTTTGTTCACCACATGTGGAGTTTATCTAAACACTCTTATTATGTTTTGAGGACCCATATGTAATTATAATTAATGAACAATTGAGATCAATTGAGGGGCTGTGATTTATGAAAAAAATTTAAGAGTGTAGGTAGCCCAAAATGCAAGCTAAACCCCATAGGCAAATTTCATTTACATGGTAACTTTTCATATCTTTTGCATGGGAGCCCAATATTATTAGGGATGTCACAGGGGTAAATGTGATAGATAGTAATGTAAATGGTTTATTATTTAGAGGTATGTACTTCATGAATCATCATTTTGAAGATTCAACTTTAAAACCCTCCTAAACCCCTTAAAAACTAGTTTTGAGAAAAGTGGATTTTATTGCCATCAAATCACCATGGATCAACTTGAAACCTTTCCAAATGTCAAGTAAACTTAGAGAGTATTCAAAAAATGTAATTTTTATGCATGGGGATGTACATATGAGGTAATAAATCATGGTTTTTATGGGAAAAATCATGTAGAGTGAAGTACAAGATAGTTCAAAGGAATATAATCAATGTGGATCAAAGACTAGAAAAATTTCTTCATCTTAAAATATTTATTTGATAAAAAATCAACCTAGAAGTGTCCCTACCATCTCAATCAAAATGGCTAGTCTGTTGGAATATGGAGTAAAATTGGCCTAGTCAACCTTGTTGACTTAATGATGAAGGTTTTTGCATCAAAATCACATATTTGATGATGAATAAAGTTATTTCAGGTCTAATTATTGGTTTTTTTAGGTTTCATGGCTTCTTATTTGTAGGTTTCATTGTGCCCAAGTGCACAAGTTGTCTAATAGACCTATTTGGCTTAGTTGGCCTAATTATTCAAACGTCAAGTTGGAGTTGGCATTGGTCATGAAAGAGTTACAATTGGATTTACATGCCACTTTTCTACTGTTCCATGGAGATTTCATGCACATTTCAATCTTCAAGGTCCATTTTCTTGCAAAGGAGGGATATTTTAGGATTGACTAGTCTTACTTCAATTGACTATTTGTCAAGTGCCACATCTATTCTTGATGATCTTTATTAAAATATTTTAATCACTTTAAACTCTTCAATATTGAGTTCTCCACCCAAGGTTTGGCATAACAACTTTCATGCAAGATGGAGTTAAGTTGAGTTGACTTGTCAAATCTTGTTATACATCTTCCTTGATTTGTATGTAAAGGGGAATGTTTTCTTTTTCCAACTCAGCTTCCAATCACTTTAAGTGGACTTCCTTTTATATTTTGGAATAACACAATGCATGAGATAGAATTTGACTTCTAAAATGGGCCCACCACATTTTATCCTATGCCAAAGTTGAAAAGCATGCAATTTTTTTGGAGTTAAAGCATTTTATGAATTGTTTGATCCTTGTAAAAGGAGTTAGTCTTGAGTTAGTTAACCAAGACTAACCCTTCTCCATTTTCAACACCACTTAGGGCTTGGATTATGTTTATAAAGATATATATTGGCTTTTTAAGGCATTATTGTATTATTTTTAAAACTAAAGTAGAAATTGTAATGTGATCCATGCATTAATAGAAGAAATTTGTATTTTCCATATGAGTTTTGATAGATAATAGAGTGTAAATGATTGTGTATCAGTATATCAGTGAGATTATATCTCCTTTTAGTAGGTCCCTTCCTCACCTATTTATTTCTATCTCACCTTCTGTAGGTCATTTGAAGAGGTAAAAAAGGAATCTTATAATTCAAAGTTCTATTTATACTTCATTTAAAATATTTATGCTTAAGGGAAATATAGTACCTTTATAGATTCACATGTGTGAATTAGTTTCAATAGTTTCTAGAGAATATAAGCAATTCAGGTGCATCACCCAATTAGATAGGATTTCTTTTTAGTTTTCCCTTCCCTTTTTCATCCCAAAAATCATAGTAGATTAGATTTAATTGATAAATATTAAGGGAACAAACCCTCTTTGGAGGTTCTTCTCAACACAGAGTCACTCACACTTTGAGAAGTTGTAATTGTATCAACTAAAGTGAGGGTGTGTTTTTTACATCTTTAAATAGGGTGCACTACAAATTGATAACACTTATCACATCATACATCCTTCCATCCTAAACTAGGGGAAACATCTAAATCCTAATCCTAATCCTAATCACCCTATCAAAATCCATGTCCATCCTAAGTCCAAAATCACATCATGATCATCCAACCCAACACCTAATCACCCATCCTATCATTAGGCAAGACATTATGACACTACATGTAAATACTTGTGTGCATGTTACTTGTTTGTTCTATTTGTCTTTTTTGCATGTCATACATACATCTTGTTTGTCTCATGTTTGTCATGTCTCCTTTTATCTATTTGTCAATGAATGAGGATTCTATGATAACACCAAAAGTTCCCTTGAGGATGCAAAGCTCACTATTTTCCCATGCACTTTGGCATAATGTCCTCTTGGTCATGCTTATATCATGGGGCATCTTGTCAAGTTCTATATTTTTGGGATTATTTAGACTATAATGAGCTTTATGACATTGTGATGGATTGATCACACTCACCCTTATCATCCCTCTAATCATCTCATCATATTTAATTTAATCCTATTGACTCATCCAACTAACATCCCATCTTTTTTGTTTATCATCTTCATCTTATCAATCATATCCTTTAATTACTAAAAAATCTAATTATCCCCATATTAATAACTTTCTAATCATTAATCATCATCATATTCATCTTATAATCAATAATTTTCATCATCCTATAGTCAAAATTACATTAACCTGAGGTGTTTTTAGACTATGTAGACAACACTTGGTCACTTTTTAGTGCCCAAGGATAGCTCAACCACTATCTCCTCTCTCATTCCCTTGCATGTGCCTTTTCTAGGGGAATCATCTCAAATAATTTGGTCACTCAATCATATCAATCCTTCTCTATCATCACCTACATCATCTTGATTTATTTAGCTTTGAGCTACACCCATCCTTTATCTAATAAAACCATCAGTCTTATCCTAGCCTATATGATGCCAGCCAACCCAACACCTCCTCTAGACTATTACAAATAATTTTAACTTTATTGGAGCTTAGGTGATTAGGTATAAATGTTTATCAATTTTGATTTTTCAACACCTTACACACTTGTTTCACAGTGCATCTATCATGTAGTCAACATTTGATGTCATATAGGGTCATAGATGCAAGTTTACTTAGTCTTGACAAAAAACACTCTTAGAGTCTTATACCTTGTTTCTTGGATTCAAGATATTATTTATGAAATAGATCCTATTTACATGATATAAACTCTCTGAGATATTACACACACCTACACAGATCTATTTAGGTCTTTCATCTTTTTGTAGAAGGCTTAAGATTCTTAGTTTCCTTGTTGGCTGGTGTATCTTCCTTGTAGCCCCTTTTCTCTATTTATAGGCTATATTTTCCCATTTTTTAGATTAAAAATGAATGTAATCATACTTTTGGATACTCATTAAATCTTTACATAACATACCTAAAACTCAGATGTGGTTCCTTTGTATGGATCTGTACTTCCTTTTTCAAACCTTACTCCAATTAACCCTTTGTTTGTATAAACCTCATTGTCTTGATAAATGTATGAAATTTATCATCAAATTAAGCACCATTATATATAAACATTAAGATCATATAGGTGAATCAATCATGTTTATACCTTCTCTTTTGGACAAATCCACTTTTCTTAGGTCACCCTACTCTCTTTTGCATGCTTTACACCTAGAACTTGATTGAAACTAACCATTTTCATACTTTCCAATGAAATACTAACCTAAAACCACATCCATCAGTTTTAAAACATCTCTAAGGGAAATACTACAAAGTTTCATACAATTTCACTAGTGGAATATCATTTTATCAACAAAACCCTAGTTCTAGAGTTTTTTAGGCATGTACAGGGCCGAGAGCATACTTAATTCAACTACGAGTGTTCTAGGATGTTTCAAGGGATCTAGTTAGGTGTTTTAGGTCTATATATTTTTCCTTAAACTTTATAATTCATTAATCATGCCATGATAACCTATTTCCCTTTCCAAACAAGAAGATTTAGTTTGCTTTTTCTATGTTTTGATAGTGCATAGGGGTTTCAAGGGTTTCTTCTTGATTTTATTTGACCAACAAACCTTATAAGTGGTGTTAAAGCATGTTAATGATATTAATACCTTCATTTCTCCATATACTCATGATAAAATATTATATTAGTCTAATAGTTTCATAAAACACCCAATATTTCTTGTTTCCTACCTATATCCTGTCACCTACATGCCTGAGAATAAAATTTTGTGATATTAAAGAATCTAAGGGTTTCTAAAGTCCACTTTATTTTCACCTAGACTCTTAATCATCCTACATACTTATTCCCATGCTTCTAAAATTACCATGAAATCATTTTCACATGGATCTATCTTTGAAATAGTGGACTGTGTGTTTGTTTTAAATACCTTGTCACATACCTTATTCATGATTCTCACAACATTTCAAACATTATCAACTTCCTCATCACAATTTCATAAGTTCTAAATTGTTCTCAAAAAAATTTACAAAGGTTTTTACATGTTAGTCTTGTGTCATAAGATGTTCATTGCTTCCTTAAGCTCTAAAGAAGACACACATAGGCCTATATATTCTTATCACCATTCAAGGTATATCTCTACACATGAAATCATTATTTATATGGTATAATAATGAGAATAAAAAATCATTATTTTTTAATAAAAAAGGGTTACTTACAATTAAATTGCTTAATATTGCATGATCCATGATCAATGGCTTCCAAATCCTTATTGACACATTCATACCTATTCTTATCCTCACATCCAATCTTTACTCTTTCTCTTACATTCTTGCACTCTTACGTTATTTTATATCCTAGTCATTTTCTCTCTCCTCCTCTCTTAGTTATTCTCCCCTCTCTTTCCTTGAATGAGATCCTATCACTTATTACATAATAATCCTTTGAAATAGACTCCTCTTTTTCTCTCCTACACCCATCTTGGGATCTAAAATCAACAAAGAAGATTTTCAATTTAACCAACATGATAAATAGAGAAGATTGTATAACAAACATTATATGGTTGAAATATCTCAACCATCCTCCTTATTTTCTTTGTATGCCAATATTGGCTTCCAATGTGGGAAATTCTTTTTACCTACTTTCACCCTTTCACTTTTGACAATTACTTTTATTCCTCTAAGGTAAATATTTGAAACCTTCTTAAAACAAAATTTTGGATGTAAAAACAATAATTCAAATTCAAATTCAATTCCAAACATGATTTGATCTTTACATGCTTGATGATCTCAACTTATCCCTATCTTCCATGAGGATATTTGATGATGCTCTTGCATCACTAAGAGCTCCATTGCATGAGTCCTTACTTGGGATATGCCCAAAGCTTATGGACTTTTAATTCTATCATCATTTTTTTTATAGTTAATTCCCCTTTGGGATGTGTTTACAAATATAACACCCATCATCTCTATTCCCTATGCATGTGTCCTTGTTAAGGGAATCATTATCAATTTGTAGCTCATTTCTAAATATCAACCTCATCTTCTTCATCTTCTATCCCACATCTAGCATCCCATCCCCTCGTCTATCCATCTCACCCCACCCATCATTTCTTCTTTCAAGTGTCCATATAACTCATTCTTCCATGCATGTCCCCTCGAGGGGGAATCATATCCACTAACATCATTTACTAAAATTCATTCATGACATGGTTTTTCTTTTAAAAACCATTGTTCATTCCACTTTGTCCACTCGTAATTCTATTTCAAAGAGGGGTAATATATATGCACTAATTATGTTCACCCTGCTAATTACACTAATTCCTACTAATCTGGCCTAAATCCCATATTTCCTATTTAAAATAACTAATATCATATTACCCATACCTCATTCATATATCCCACTCCATGAATTAGAATGATAGGGAAACCATGCCAAAATAATTCTAGGAACCCTATTGCATATCTATAATCAAGTCATCAAGTATCCATAAACAATCCAAAATCAAGCTATCACTTTATCAATCTAAGTTTAAATCATCTATTTGCAAATCCTGGAAGGAGATCTGGAAATCTTGGAATGGAGGCATGAGAAGGTAAAGAGTATGGTAATAATGTTCTACTAGTTCTGATTTATCTTCTCTATCCTTTCCTATTGGTGTCATCAAGATTTGAGTTTTCTTATCATTTTGATAATATTTGCTTGAGCTTGAAATTTGGTGCACAATAATAATAGAATATTATTTTATGATTATAATATTTGTCTATATTGTGTCTAACTTCTTTGCATGTGTTAAATCACTTGTATGATCAATTTAAATACTTAACAGTGGTATCATAACATAATAAGATCATGAGCGTTATACAAGGCATAGCCATAATATTTCATGGTTGCCCTCCTTGATAGGAGTTAATAATGTGTAGAAAGTATTTCTAACATATAATAATTTTTTTTATTTGTTAAAAATTAGGGTAGCTTCAAATTTATTTTTTCTAGAAAGGCATGAAGGATATATTAAGAAATTAGGTGCAACTTGATCAAATAATTACATAGGTGAATTTATACTCTATGCCAATATCTTATGGTGTCTTAACTTTATTTTTTACCATCCATATGTTATGTTTAAATGTCCTCCTTTTTATTCACTTCCACCTAGTTCATGACTTCTACATGATCTATGTAAATCCGAGGCATGGTAATATGAAATGTTGGTAAACTATTTTTATTCGCCATAACATTATAGTTTTAACAATGATATCTCCATCACCTATCAAAAATGGATTTGATTTGATTTATATTTACTCAAATCTTCCATTTATTATCACTCATACTTTATTGTGATGGAAATTATAATGTTATATGATGTTATGTTTAGTATACAACATTCTGGTCACTTGAGCTTTATGGTGTTTTGTTGGTTCTATGGTGTTTTAAACCCAAATAAATAACAATACTATGTTCAAGATTCAAATATTATATTGAAGTTATACTACATATTAGGTTAAGCCCCCTGTGATTTAAGATCACCTTGTTTTCATTGTCTCAGCCCAACTAATCTCCCCTTTGCACCTAGGCAACATATACGATCCCTTCCAACTCGGTGTAACAAGCAATGATGACCTAATCCTAAAAGGTAAAAACCATGAAAATTCCTCCATGTCCTTTAATATTTTTTTGTCTCTTATCTATTGGTTAAATTGGTAGATCATTCTTATTTAAATATTTAGTTAAATATCAAGTCTATATTTCTTCATAGGTTAGGATTTTTTATAAGTTTTTTTGGTCCATTGGCTAGGTTAATAGTGTTTAGTATTAATATTATTCTAAAATATGTAGTCAATACTCAGTATTGTGTGTATCAACTTAAATTATGTCAATGTCAAATTTATTATTGTAAACGGATGTAGTATTGGGTGACCCTGACATCCAATTTTTAAGGAACATGTCCAAATTTTGGGGTCGTCTTGTCATAAAAAATGACATATTGATCTTTAAATAAAAATTTGATAATAAGAAGCTTCATATGAAGGAGGTCAAAGCTAGTAGAGGAAGGAGGTCAAAAAGTGACCTCTTGTTAGTCATCAATGATGGGGATGCACTTGTAGTATTATGACATTTATTTTAGTTATGTGGTGTGGATATTAATATTTTTAGCCTTTTAGTGTGGTGTGAAAACAAGAACAAATGTGTATTCATGTTCACTTGTGAGTATTCCTCATGTAACCCCTTTTATATAATAATTTTAGAATGTTGATCAAAATGTATTGTAGAAACCATGATGTAGGTTATTGGTAAACCTGTGAAAAACCATTTGTGTATAAACTTGGAAAATTAATTATGTAAGGTTTTTGGTTAACATGGAAAACCAAATGTGTAATATTTTTGGTAAACTTGGAAAACCAATTGTGAAAGGTTATTGGTAGACCTACAAAACCAATTGGGTAAGGTTGTTGTTCATATCAATGAAAACCTTCAGTGAGAAGATCATGGTCACACAAAGGTGGAACACTACAATAAAAAATGAGATATGTTTTACCATGTAAAAAATAGGGGGGGAAGAATGTTGGGGATTAGTATTTATATTGATTAAATTAGTAGTTTTTTTATTTAAATCAACATAAATAATACTTACTGTTTGTATGTTATCATATGTGTAAATACAGAATTAATATAGTTTGTTAATACTATATTATTATTATGTAACAATAATATACATTAGGATTTTGTTATGATGTGTTTATATATGATTTTGGAGTGAATCACCCAACTCACTAACTTAGTAAATCATGAGATATTTATTGGAGTAGTAGTTATAGCAACCTCCTAGAATATAGGACTACCATTTCCTATATATTTTTAGCAGTGCGTAATAGAAAATGTCGAGTTAGAATAATATAATATTATTATGTGATTAAAATATATGTCTATATTATGTGTTCAACTTCTTTGCATGTTTTAAATCACTTTTATAATCACCTTAAATACCTAAAAAAAAATTGGCCTTTTTACCACTATATTATTACCATGTGTGGATGTTAAAAGAGAGATAAAGCTAATTAAAAAATTCATAGATCCATGAACTCTACAAAAGGTCATTTTAAATATTGTAAAACTCCATAATTATGTTAGTATAACCTATTAAGAGGATACCATGTGTTACACTTTCATTGGACATAATAAAAAACAAAATTGATGAATATTATAGATACTAAATGTTGTCTTTAGTACTTGATAATGATAAATCCATGTCTGACTTAAGAACCCAATCAAGGTATGGATTTAAAATATTCTCACTCTTGCATGTTATCATATCTACCAATCCTTATATTTTGATTTTATACACTTACATGAATCTCATTGTCTACTTTAAACTTGATACATATCTTACACAAACATCTTCAAACTCTCAAAGTAGTCCACCTATACATAGGTCAGTTTTGACGCTACAAGTGTTATAACATATAGATAAAAACATCATGTAGTTAGATTTATCTATCTCCCTATAATATCATTTTCCAAAAATAAAACCCATCCTTAGAGTTGAACCACATGATTAGCATTATAGTGGCATGAGGAATTATTCAAATGGGTCCATTATAAACAAATCAAGGTCTCATTAAAAATGGTATCTCACATCTATCTAATATCTACTTGGCACTTGTAATCCCCTACAACTATTATTTGAGTGATAAGAGTGATAATTAAGAATATATATCCCTAATTTAGCATTAGGCCTATCATAGAGCCTATTATCACACTTATCCAGCCTTTATGTAGGCCACAAGTATCCCTAGTAATCCTTAAAATAGTCACAAACCCTCATTGATTGATCATAGCTCTTCATGCCAAGTGTTATTCCAAATATACACTATCACCATAATAAGACACTAGCATTAGTGTCCCAAAAATGGTGCTAATGTCCTTTGCCATCTCTTTTGCCAAACATATATCTTTTCAAAACTAGAACTTCCTAGGGTTAACTTAGACTTATTTTATCACCCACACAAGAATAAATATAGTATAAATACATGAATTTTATCCCTTTAACCATTAGATGGAAATTATATTCAAAATATACATTCAAAATCATAACAAGTTGTGAATATTTAAGGTTATCAATCCCTATTCTGCCCTACTTTTGCATAATACCATCTAAAATAATCTTAAGCTCATATTATTTATATTTACAATATAAAACACATTCAAGGCACTCAAGGCCAATATCATACTAGCTTCACTTGTAATTTCACCAACACTTATGTGGTGAGAACTAAATCAAGCTTGATCCCTCCTCTGAGTATTGGTATGTAGGCAACTCTCTTCATAGTGGGGTGTTGAGCATGTCCACCCTACCCTACTAACAAACACACTTTTAAGCTCATGTCAAATAGATGCCCTAAATACATGGAGGATTATATTTTTATCACTAAATTATTCATTAAAAAAAATATAGTGTTTCAAGACTTGTGCATGAAGAAATGGACCTCAGAGATCCAAACACAGGTGCACCTAGAAGCTCAAGATAGTCCTATATAAAGGAGACTACTACCAATATTAGGACACTACCACCACATTTCCAATAATGGTGCTACTATCCAATTATGCCACTATTATCCATAATGGGTTTTGAAATTGTGATACAATTTGTGACACTCAGATCAACTTCCACCTTAGTTTCCAACACCCATTCATCCATCTCAATTTTTTTCTAAGTTATTATTTGCACTATATATTACTATTTCAAAAAAGTTAGAAGTAGTCAATTCTATAACAATTTAATGGTTGTATTTATTCCATACTATTTCCTTGATTTAGTCTACTCATCTCTTTAACAAATATAGCATTTACACTTGTTAATTCTTAAAATGTTAAATCATTTGGTGAACCCAACTTACTTCGAACACATTATTTCAAAACCCTAGTGTACCATTAAGGTTTCCATTCTTATTTATAACATCTACTCAATTTTAATTTTCATCCTATCATCATGATTTTCATGATGGATGCCATTTTCTACTTTATGGTTCAAAGTCTTATGGTTTGTTTATCATGTTTGTTACCAACTATTAGTAGAAATGTACACATATATTGTCACCCCTTTCATGGACCATGTTAGCAATGAGATTATTTTACACATTGGTCCTCTCTCTTGTGAATCCCATTCTTATGAGGATTGCTACTACATGGCTCAATTTGAGTTACCTCTAGTTGCTATTCGACATCAGATGGCTTCAAGGACTCCTTTTGTTCCACCTCCACCTATGCCAGTTGATTATATTCTCTTCCATCCCACCACTACTACTCAACCTAAGAAAATAGTAGATCATACAGTTGGATCTATTACTATATGGAACAAGGTTTTTCATTAGCTACATTGGAATAACGTAATCCCACCATCCCTCCTCATCCCCATCACACTCCAATAGGACCTAGAGATTAGCAAAGAGCATATGATATTGTGGATCAATTGAGAATACACTGGATAAGACATCCATATTAGAATTAGTTTAAAAGGAAACTATTTTAATAGATATTCATTTTCAAACACTCAATCATACATATTTCCATCGTGACATAGAGCCAACTTAATTTAAATCTATCATTAAAACTATCAAGGACATTAAGGATTTTATATCTTTTTTCAATGAGGACTTGCCATCAAAGTTAGTAACTGATAAGAATTTACCACTTTTCATTCAAGCACAAATCAATACCACTACTATTAAATGAATTATTATTGATAATGGTTTAATACATAACATATGAAACCTCACATTTATACAAACTATGGAAATTGATATAACATCCATTTAAAATACATATACATATATTAGAGGTTTTGATGACATTCCTAGACAAACATTGGGTTCTATTACTTTGGACATTATGGTAGGGACAAAAACCTTAACTACACACTTTTAGGTGATTCCAAATAATTTCCACTATAATTTATTACTTGGGAGACCTTGGATACATGCTATGGAGGTTGTACCCTCTATTTTTCATAGGTGCATTAGGTTTTTACATGGCAGATACTTATACACTTATCTAGAAGATAATCAACCATTCAGATATTACATAATCACTGATCCTACTACCCTAAATACTTATTTATATGGGACACCTCATGTTCTCATAGAGTCTTCACCTTAAAATATTCCAATAGTACAAATATCCCCACCTAGGGTAGATGATAATATTATCATAACATGGTTACCATTACTTGTTAACTTAGAGGAAGTATACATTCACAACTCTGATATAGATTTTTAGGCCACCATAGAGGTAATCCAACACCTATTGACATTGATGACTATTTATGTGGATTAAGTTTCACACCAGTGGTCCCATGAGACTAAAAATATAATTCTAAATCAATTATACCTCTTCCTACATTGGCCTCACCACTCATTCATAATCTTATAACTACAGGTTCTCCTATCCAGTTACAATCAGTGGCATATCCTTCCATTCATTCAGTACATATGGTTACACCTATGGATATAGACCTAGTTATAAATATTTAGACAAGGAGTTAAAAATATAGACCACACCAGATTCTACATATATTACTTTATAGAGGATTGATGGTATTACTCATAGTTCATCATAGATTTATCATCAGATTATCACTATAGGAAGGTCAACCCTTTTACCATTTTCATAGACTTATAAGACATGATACTAATGCATGCTTAGCAATACAACATAAGTTGAATAAATTCAAGGCTCAGGGAATTAATCAAATCATATAACCTCCACCTCCATAGATACAAGAACCATGATAAAATCATCATCAACATATATAGTCATGGAATGATCAATTGACTATTCAATTTTTTGTTTTAGATAGATACATTCCCCATGTGAATATATGATGATTTTGATCCTAATGATTTCACTTTGGAATTTTTATAGCACATAGGCTATCAGTAAAATGAACTACAACATGCCATACATTTTGAATATTTCATTAAACATATCACATTGCCAATTGCTTATGTCTCCAAGGTGGCCAACACATTATTATTTATCATGAGTAGGGGAACTCATCTATAGGTTAAACTCAATATTACATGGTTATAGGTGATGGATGTCATAATTAATCAATCAGATATACGTTTAACATTCAATCACAAGGGACACATGGTTCACATTTTACATGATGGCATAGATGAGAATCGTAGGTTTCATATAGATACTTTGAGGTCCAATGTTGTTTACCTAGGGACCACAAGGAAATTTACATAATAGAGAAACATATTATTTGGATGCACATAATGTAGACTAATGCCAAGGATAAGGCTCAATTAATACATATAGAATGTTATAATGATCACAGTGATGATGACTTATTTGAGTTTGGACATATCTATTATCTGACAATAGATAACCTCCCACTTGATCCACCATTTTATTATCCAAATCCCATGGATGTGATATTGGGTCTATAGAGATATTATGTTTTGATTGTACACTTCTCATTTATTTTCTAGTATTTATTTAGACTTACTTTACTTCTCTCTTGTTCCTTGTACATAGTTTGTTTTCATGTTACTTATGCATAGTTCATATCCAAAAAATATAATGTTTCAATTTTTTATTTTTATTTTTTAAAATTTACTCAAAAAACATAATTTTATAGATTGTATGCATTTTTATGTTTACTTTTCTTATATTTACTAGACACTTCATATACTATGTATCTTAGTATAGTCAGTTTTATCACACATACATGCTTTACTTATTCTTGTCGAGTGCTTGTAGATTGTCTATAAGACTCAGGTCCATTACATCAATCCAAATTTGTTATTACCTACCCACTAAGGGCATATACAACAATAAATGGGTATTCACTTGACACATTCACCCATGTGGGGGCACCCTATACATAGTTTCAATTCGCATGTTTTATCTTTCTATACTCTACATCCCATCTTTAGAATTATTATATCTTGATATTTATCATGCTACCCCTATTTAGTTTTTTATTAGCTATTAATACTTTAGACTCAACATATGTATATCTGATCTCTCACACATATTTGTATTACATATTCATGCATACTTTCATTTATAGCTTACCTAGTTTAGACTTGATTGTATCTCAATGTTTCTTTTATTCGAGGGCGTTTGAATATGCCATTTCTCTTTTTTTGTACACCACTTTTATTCACAATATGTATGAGAACATTTTAACATGTCCTTATATGTGGATTTAGGACAAATTACTTATTGTTTATGTATGTGGAAATTTGAACATGTCCTTGTATGTATTATGTTTCTTAGATCTAGTGACATATACCCATGTACCTTATATTTTCATACTTTGGCCTACTTTCCATGCCTAATGTGTTTTTTATGTATGCTTTATTTAATGCATCATGGCCATGACACTTTTATCTTAATTTTTATATGCACCAATTTTAGATTCCATTAGGGACATCATGCATATCACTGTCACACTTAGGTGTCATGATGGACATCGTGCCCCATACTCCTAGGTAGCTCAGATTTGCTATTACATACATTGTTAAATATATCTTAACACCATTGTGAATGCTATAAATGACACACATATTACATTAAATACTTATGATCTAATTATCTTACATTTTGATGTTATGCATGCACATTTTATTAGATCATTATATATGCTCTGGCTAATACACATTTTACAAATCTTTTTCTTTTGAGGATAATTATTACATAGGTTTAATAAATCCCCTCAAAAGAAGAGCATTCATAGTGTTTTTTCATAGAGATCATGTTCTTATATTTCACTCATAGTACATTTTCATCACACAGGCTCAAATTATAGAAATTAGACTCAGGTAAACATATTAGGAAAATAGTGACCTAAAAATTAGTATAGTTGCACATAAATCAGACCAAAAGGACAATAGAATCTAAATTGAGACACTAGAGCCACATGGAGATACTATCCAATATCCTTAATTTCATAAAAGCCTAGATTGGTTAGAAAGATATAGTATTTAAAATACAAGTTTGCATAAATTTAGTTACAAATTTATCAATTTTGTTTAGTTTTATTCAGATTCATACTAGTTTGCTTAGATTGGGGGATTCATGCATGACATAACCATTCCCATATTAAATTTAGACACCCATATATAGTTTATTACAACTTAATCTAGATTACATATGCTTAAATATCATATTTGGGGTATTTACACAACACATTATTTCTATATACTCACACTTCAATTGATTAGATAAAATGAAAAATTCTATGTCATTATCTATGTTATATACACTCAATATCATATTCTAGGTTGTACACTAGTTTCATGCCTTAATCCATATATAGTGGTTGGCATTCCCAAGTGGTATGGAGCTGCCTAATGTACCCAAGTGGTTGTAGAGCCAAAATACCCAATGAGACATACTCAATTAGATATTTATAGTTACTTTGTGTAGTGTAGTTTTATATGCATCTACTACACATGGGTGGGAAATGATGGATTCATAGCCTACTTGAGTTCTTGAGCCATATACATGAGAGGGTTAGACAATATATCATTATAATCCAAGCTATGCATAGGTCATGATCCACCAAACAGGGGTGGGTAATGATAGATTAAAAATCAGATTAAGTTTTTGAGCCACCCACACATGGGGATTGAGTAAGACATCATTTTAGTCCAAGATATTCACTAATTGATCACTATATACATGCACACACATAGGTTATCACTAAGTTTATGCATTGGTTCATGTACCCAATGAGGAGTATTCATTCCTTTCATTTCTCTAACTGCTTTACCCAATTTTACTCATCTTTACTTCTTTACTCAATTTATTATTTTGATTTTGATATCCCTTAAGTAAGGACTGATTTATGCATATTTTAATTTCAAGACACACATTGGAGCATGATTCACATACTTAGACCCAACTTCATGGGCTTACCTCTTATGTAATTCTAGGTATAGTTCTTTTTAATTTATCTTAGTCATTTCACTTTGATGCATTTCTAGAATAAATGGGGGTGGGGAATGTAGTCATCTAAAAGTGGTATATGAGTGTTAAGAGTTCTACTTAAGACCACCTATCCCTAGTTTAGACCTAGACATATCCTATAGCTCATTATCACACTTATCTAGCCTTTGTGTGGGCCACAAACATCCCTAATCATCCTTAAAGTAGTTCTAGACCTTCATTTTTTGATCCTAACCCTTTATGCATAGTGTTCTACCATCACACATATTCAACCTTTGTTTAGGACATAAGCATCCTTACTCATCTCTAAAGTAGTCCCAAATCTTCATTTCCTAATATTGACCCTTTATGCATAGTGTTTTACCATCTAGACACTAGAACCATAATAAGGACATTGGTGCCACATGGTTAAAGTGTCCCAAAAATGGCGTTAATGTCTTTTTCCCTTTTTTTTTCTAAATGGATATATTTTCAAAACTAGAACTTCCTAGGGTTGGCCTAGACCTCTTTTATCACCCACACAAGCATAAAATAGTATAAATACATGAATTTTATCTCTCTAAGCACTAAATGTAAATTAGATGCAAAAAAAATATTTAAACTCAGAGAAAGTTGTGTATAATTAGGGTTATTAATCCCTATTTTACCCTACTTATGCATACTACCATCCACATCAGTTTTAAACTCAAATTAGCCATATTTCTAGTCTCAAAAACATTCAAACAACTCAAGGACACTATCATACTAGCTTCACTTGCACATTCACTAACACTACGATGGTGAGGATTACATCAGCCTTGATCCCTTGGAATATTGGTATGTAGTCAAATCTATTCATAGTGGGGCATTGAGAATGTCCAACCTACCCTACTAACAAACACACTTTTCAACTCATGTCAAATAGATTATTTAGATACATGAAGGATTAGGGTTTTCTCACTAAATTAATCATTAAATTAAAAATATAGGGTTTCAAGACTCGTGTATACAGGAATGGACCTCATAGATCCAAACATAGGTGCACCCAAAAACTCAGGATAGTCATGTAAAGAGGACACTATCACTAATATCATGGCACTACCACCAAATTATAATAATGGTGATATTATCCAACTATGGTACTAATGTCTAGGTGGGGTTTTGATATTGGGATCTAGTTTTTGATACTTAAACTAGCTTCCACCTCAATTTTTCACACTCATATCATCAATCTCAATTTTTTTCCAACTAAGTTATTACTTGCACTATTTATTACTATTTTTAGAAAAGTGAAAGCTTATCAACTATGTAATAAATAAGTAGTTTTATTTATTGTATATTATTTCCATGATTTAGTCTACTCAGCTCTTTAATAAACATAAGATTTATAGCTTATCAAGTCCTAAAAGATTAAAATAGCACTCATCTATTGCACATTAATAAAACATTCCCTATTCTTCCTAATTTGCATACCTACCATTAGGATCAATCATTATCCAAATTTGAAGCACTCAAAATATGGATCAAAGAAAATATTCTCAATTATGAAAGCAAATCACTAGTTTCACTCACATAGAAAAGGAGCAAAGTTGCACAATCACACTAAGTGGGAAAACTATGTATGGATTGATTTCCTTGTTTGGAGTATTGGATATGTAGGAAGGATCCAATCATCGAATGAGGGTGATTTGGGTTAGATTAAGCCATTACACTTACCCCATGTTTTCAAATGTCTACCCTTCAAAAACACATCTAGGTTTTTAAGGTAAATAAGGTATATTTATAAATATGTGCACATCATCAAGGTTCATGATAAAAAACATAGAGTAAAAAAATAAAGTTATAGGTAACCATATAGTCATTGTGTTTCAATTCCATATAGGATAGTTTTAAATAGTAGCTAGTATTGACATGCGATAATGACTAACCCAATCCTATAGAACCAACCCAACACATGAATTAGAAAAATTCTTGAATTGAATGAACCACATACATGCTTATCCATGATTTCCACTTCTAGATCATAGTAAAAGTAAAAAAAAGTCAAAAATCATTAAAATTCATTTGTATGCTTAAATGTCATATTTACTGATCTTAATTTGATGTCAAAGTTTTATATTAATTAGATTAATATTTCCCATTATCCAAATTAGGATAAAACATATTATTGAACCTATACACATCAAATAGTATAAACCATAGGTTTTGCATTAAGGATTTTATCTTTATAGAATTCAAATTTTTTTACACCCATGAGGAGAGTACACATAGAATTTCAACATTATATTAAGAATGCAAAAATGTTCTATTGGCTGAGCAAGATGCATGTGACCATTCATGTACAACATATTTAGAATTTTACTAGAGCATGCCATGGAAAAAGGGAGCATGACAGTGTAATATCATGTGTGAAAATAATGCTTGTAGTAGAGAAGTTGAAGTTTGAACATGTCACTGATATGAAAGAAGAAAAAAACATAATTGAATGGTGTAATGAGAAAATGGCCCATGGTGCTAAAAAAAATCTTATGTTTGTAGATATTTTTGGTTGATGGAGGAAGAACAATTATCAAGCTATGAATATTATATGGCAATAACATGATCAAGTGAGTTCCACTCATTTCATAATTAAAAACAAGTTCTTGGACAATTCATAAGGGCACATGGCATGTTTTTGTTCTACATGTGTGGAATTTGTTTGGAGTGAGTGTGAATCACAAGAGTGGGAAGATGAATGGATTGCTATAGTTGTCAGTCTAATTAACATGTATTAGATTCCACTAGCATTAAAAATTACATATATGTTATTGTCACATAACTTTGACCATGTCTTTGATTTATTAAAACTAGGTATGAGATGATTTTTTACATTTAAATTATATATAATTAAATTGAAATCATGTGTTATGTACTTAATTTGGTATATAAATTGATAAAAAATTATTAAATCATGTTTATTTTTGTGATTTAAAGCATAAGTTAATATCTTGGTCAGCCAATAGGCATGCCTTAAATCTTAAGGCATCTATCTCATTAAGACACATCTCAATACCAACCACATAGGTTGGCCATATCACTCATGGGTCACCCTTAAGTAACTACACTCTTCAATTAGGTCCTTATAGCACTTATACGTTTCATGGAGACCTATTCACCCCATTATCACAATAAAGAGAAAAAAAGAAACATAGAAAACTTAAAAATTCATACATCAACTAAATATGACCCCTTAGTCATCCTCAAATGATCAAAATCATTATTGCACACTTTTGTGCAAGCTCAATCTACTCAAACATTAGCCTTGTTTATAAGGACACCATGAATGAACACACAATCAAATTATTAAGCTTTGTTCATATTAAATATAGATTTATCACATCTCCAAAATCCATAAATATGATCCTTATGGAGATACAACACTCTCCAATAGCTAAGTCACCATAAAACATCAAAACAACATCTATATAAGTTCACTTACCCTTCTCGAGTCATTTACAAAACAAACATGAACACATAGTTAACTTTGAACCTAAATATATTTGATTTTACACACTTTTAGATCTTCAAATTTATATTTGTAGATTTACCTTATTCTATATAAATTTAATTTTTACACCATGAGTAAATTCTGCATAGATTGAAAGATATAGCCCAAAAACTAGACACTGGCCATTCTTTGGTTAAATTCAAATATTTGAATTCAAACAGTTATAGTTAAATTTCAAACACCATGTACACATATCATGTCCTCATTGATTTAGATAAATCACACACCATTTATATTATTTTACAAATATTTAACTTTAACTCATAGTGTACCACTTCCAACGTTAAGCCTCAAACAGTTGACCTCATCTTGTGTAATCTTGCAATATTGACTCAACATGCACTGTCGATCTCTATGGATCAGTCATGTCTTTATCTTATAGCACTCACCATTCATATTTATTAGAACCCCAATGATCATGAAAATTATCACCTTTACATGCATTCTAATCACTTTTAATATTAAACATCGAGTACTTGTCCTCATCTCGTTGCTTCCAGAGACCTTGGAACAAACACGTTCCATTGATCCTTTTGTAAGGAGCTCAATCTTTACCTTCATTAACCAAATTTTTTTTAACCAAATTGAAATGATTAACACCATAGATATTATCTTTATGATATCTTATGATCCATTATATCTCCATATAGTTTTGATCTTTAACATCGTGCAAAATAGACTAAGCATGGGGATCTTTGCAATCTATCTCTAAGGTCAACTTTGCACCTTCGTATCTTTTACTTCACTCAAGTGAAAGTTATAAAAATTAGAAAATATGATCTCCTCACATAGGATAATCCAACCATATAAAAATATGGTCTAAATCACATGTGTGATATATAATGACATTAAAATGTCTCCTTAGATTTATTTGTCACAAAGCCAACTATGCCAAGAACTCTCTGTAAAGGCCAAATTTGCACATGCATAGATTTTGATGCAAAACATACCATTACCTAAAATTTAGTGAAAATAAAATAGGCACAAAAATAAATAAACCCATATGATCAACTTCTCTTGAAAATTCTACACTTGAAAAATATAACTTCATCAATATGCTTACCTGACTTTCTTGCCATATGCAAATTTGGCTATGTATGGGAAAACACTGTCAAACTACCTAGGAGCCCAAATTTTCACTCAAATATATTTTTTTGCACATAGTTTCATGACCTAATACATATCACATAACAACTATGGACTAATGTTATCACAACCATATGACCAACTCCCCATTATTCATCAACATGTGGCAATTATGATGTCATCAAACTACCTCGTCATATTTTTTGCAATTGGACCCAAAATGTATACATGAGAACAATGATGAAATAGATGAATTAAAATTATGTACATAAGTTATAAAATCACACTTGACCACTTATAGGACCCATTTCACATCATAAATACTTTAGATTCATCCCTAATCATGTCAAACCATGCCGAAACTGAAGATCAACCAAGCCTTCTTCAAGCACACTAGGACAAGCACATTGTAAACTTTGTCATTGTCACTTAGAAAATAAATGTATTTCATCCACTCACTTAGAAACCTCCATGACATTACCATGACATCATTGAAAATTATCCAATAATCTCTCCCTTTGTCATTTATGTCAACACACATCATACAACCCACCTTCCTTCTCTCTACTCAAGCACTCTCACAATATGAACTTTCTCCCCATTTGACACAATGACAAAGTGGGCACCAACTGATCCTAAGGACTTGAAAAATACCTTTAAATTAGTGCACCACACTTAAATATGATACAGATTCCCTATTACCTTGATCCTACCTCTTCTTGACTTGACACCTTCCTCTGGCTCCATGCCAATACTCTCTTCAACCAAGCACTACAACCAATGAAGAAATAAAAAACACACAAAAGTAATTAAAAATAGTGGAACACATAAATAAAAATATGAGAGGGACTCCCCCTAATATTTATGAGCAATTTCACCTCCTGGGCATCTTTAAATCTCCACACAATATGAATAACCATCATACATGCTTACTAGCCTTCTCTCACAAACCACCTTAAAGACCACCAAAAAAACTTCATGCCACTCACAAAATATGACACATGATATCAACCAACCTAATAACTAATCTTGAAACACTCAAGCCTTTATCTTTTGGATAAAATTGAGAAAAAACATCACATCTTCATTACTAGGCCTATCTAGTCTCTTTTTAGCCCTACATAAAACTCACAGAGCTCAAAAATTTTATTAGACACACATTCAAGTCATAAAAATTCATATGTGGATCAATCTCATATTACCACTAAATCATACCAAGTTTCAACACCTAACTCAACATCTGCAACATACTTCCTTCACAAACCATCTTGACAAAAGCATGAAAATTTTGAAAACCAAAAACCCTAAAATCTCTATGAAACATAATTTGAAAAACCATTTGGCCCATTAAACCTATTAAGAATCATCAGTAATCAACTCATAAGGCATACCACTTTAATAGCATATCCCAAAACCCTAGAAACTCAAAACTAACAAGGTCAACAAACCTCCTTCTGGTCAATGCACACCTCTAAAACTTCTTGCACATTTGGAGACAAACATCACATAATTATTGACCAAAATTTGAGCTTACATAAATTTGGGAACATTGAATTCCTATAACCCATATTTAGTCATGCATGTCTTAAGCCGAAACTGAGAAAACTGAGAGCACTCAAAAATCTTCAATTTGACTTCAACATAGTTTCAAACCACAAAACCACTATAACATGCTAAAATAATGTCAATAAAACTTTATATGTAAAAATATAATATTATCAACTCACAAATACTCCTTTGTCATGTGGTAACCTTCAATCTGACCCTACGAACTTCTTTATATACAACTATTAACATCATGGCATCACCATAGCATAACTTCCACCTAGACACACCTACTCCATCTAAAAAAACAATCATCTTGGCCTTATAGGACCTTATAAAGAACACCATAATAACACTTGATTATCCATTGAAAGGAGTCTCTTAAGAAGCATAGACAAAGACATCCTTTTCACCACAATGCTCTAAAATAAAGTGAAGTTAGGAGTGGCTCACATTTCCTCACTAACCACTAGAATCATCTTATAACTATAAGATTTATTGATTTTGTTCTTCTTCTTCTTAGTCTGATCAATAAAAATTGGTTCCTTTTATATAACACTCTCCTTCTCTTCTAAGATAACATTGACAACATATGGGGAAACTATGGAATCATGACATACCTTTTCATTTGAGGAAACAACCTTGTAGTTCTGAAACTCATCACTAGGCATTGAAAATTGATGTTCTTTGCATGAAAATTTCTCAACAATAATAAGATGTTCATTTGGATCCATATACATCTCATAATTTGCCTTAACTAGTGCCTTGGTCTCTTAATTCACAACATGAACAGACAATGAGAGCCCTTGGCACTCTTCAAATTCTAAAATATTCTCCACCATATAAAATAGATTACTTGGACATTCAGTCTCATCATCACTCATACTTACCACCTTTGGCTTCCAATAGTTGACTTGTTTTCTTCCTTGCACTCTAGGAGCCTGATTAAACCTATTTTGACTTGTAGACCTTTGCTTGAAAAATCTAGAAATGTGACTTCTATGTTCACAGTTGTAGTAAACCATACTCCTTGATAGAAACATAATTTGAATTACCTTGTTTACACAAATACTTGCAAGCTGTCATGTTTCATGACAAATGAAGCAAAATCCTATTTTTAGAGAGAACTTACATTTTTTAACCTTATGTGGAAAATGATCTACAAAGTGTCCCATATCAAGACAGTTGAAGCACTAACTTTATTCACACTTTTTGACTGATGACCCCCATTATAGTTCCATGAAAACTCATTTCTAATAGTTATGTTGCATTCTCTAGATTTATGCACAAATTGATTAAATGTGAAATAGTAATCGTTGAGACTTGCACACCTCATGACATTTAGCTGTTTGATCTGATTTGTCTTCATTCTGCTAGCACCTTCATTCCTTGTCTGATGATTTATATTCAAAGTATGAATTTTCTTGTTCACATTAGTATTAATCTTGTCTTGAGTTAAATTCTTTTGTTCTTATTCATATCCAAGACCATTTCTATCACTAGCAAGCTTTTGACCACTCAAAATATATCTAGATCACTTGAGATTTTTTCAAATCTCATAAATGCCTTCACCTTAATAGATTTCTTCTCTAACTTAGAAGACAAATGTATGTCAAGTTTTTAGAAACATGTGCACTAATCCATTGAAAACTTAGACACCATGAAATCATATTATTCTTAGAACTCTATAAACATGGTTAAAAAATTCTATATAAACTATAACAAAGAAAAAGCAAGGGATAAAACTACATACTTTAACCAAGCCAATCACCAAATTGTAATACATATTAATATGCTTTCAAATCAAAATTAAAAGCTCATTCTGTAAATTGTAAATATACTATACATGTAAAACCATAAAATGATAAGATATTACACTAATAAAAAAATATGATTCCAAATTAAAGGTGCATACAATGATGAAAAAATGTGGGATTGAGTACATGTGTTAGGTCCATGTCTTAAAAAATACTAAAATAAAAATTTATTGCCTAGATTTATATACAATACATGCATAATCTTCTAAATTTTTTGAGATAAAATGACTGTAAATAAATTGAAATAAAAAATTAAATATATAATATAACATATATCACACATTTTTATTATTGGTAATTTTACATATTCATGTCAATATAAAAAATTATTGTATAAAATATCAAAATGTATTAGTTTACTATTTATATGTATCAATTGTGTCTACCAAAAATAAGTATTGGTTGCAAAAGGGAAAAATAAAAATAACTTTATAATGATAATCTATACAAGGTCAATAGTATAAATTCCTAGCATACATGCCATTAATATGAAAAATAACTATTATGCCCTTTCTTTGGAGGTATATCATATTTTTTAATTAAGAAAAAAAAAACACATTCATCTGTGAAGCTCAAAAAAAGAATTTTCAAATTTAAAAACACATATAAAAGTAAATATTTTGATAACCTCACTGATTTGGAAACATGATTCAATTCTATTAAATAATGTAAACTATGTTATCCATTACAATTGTGAAATTTCTATTCAAATGAAATTTATGTAATAGGAACACAATTGTTGAGATGTCTTTCTTGTTTCTCAAAGTATATTACTATAAGATTTAGTAAAAAAATATCAAGGAAAGGTTTTTTTATTTCCCAAAGTATAGACATTGCATTTGAAATCATGAACAAAATAATGTCTTGAATTTAATGGACATGTTGCTCAATGTAAAGAATCATCATGCTTGAGACCTAATTGCAGAATCACACAATAAAAAGAATCACTTACTGACTAAAATATAGCTGGAGATTTATTTTTTGTTTTTAATGTTACCTTAACTTTTAAATGTTTATATTAGCTAATTAGTTTTATCTGAATTTTTTTAATCAGCCCAAAAAATGAAGTTGCAAGTTTTTCTTATTTATCATAAAAAAGAGAGTTACAAAAAACCAACAATTGCCTCAATTTTTACCGCAATGATTATTTGTAATTTTTTTTGGTGATTTCATAAAACAAAGTTTAAATAATTAAGAATTTGTTTTTGTATTTTATAATAACATTTTGGCTCTCTGCATTTAACATTTTTGAAAATGTAAATAGGTTGTTTTTTAGACACCAGTTGGTTTCATACTGCTTGAAAAACTTATTGCTATTGTTCACCAAATTGTATATAAAAATAAGTAGTAGCAATTAATTATTAAATGAATAAAACCATGATGGTAGATAAAATAAAAGTGATAAGGAATATATACTCACAACTATGGTGTTGTATTCTATTTCTTCATCCTTAACATGCAAGTTAAACTGATTTTTTTTTGTAATTTTTTATCAAGGATCCAAATGAGCCTACTCAGAATGTATCATATGATGATATTATATCATAAATTAAAATATGAGGTATAAGTTTAATTTTTTTTTAAACCATAGCTATGTTTTTCATACTTAATTTTTTAGTCAATACAATATAAAAGGCAACCTCTCCTCTTGCATATTTTGATTTTTCCTTGATCAAGAACTCTAAAAGATGACCAAATCAATGTGAAATATGTCTATGTTGATTAGGTAAGTAGGATTTATAATATGAGTAGGAGCATAAACTATTAAAATATCCCATTCAAAATCACTAATGAATTTACCAGCATAAATGTCCAATATTGCTTGTAAGGAACTATTTTTCGTCGCATCCTAAAATGATTTTTTTGTTTTATTTTTGAACATCATAATGTCAAGATTAAAATTCAAAAAAATAGTAATTTATTTTATTTTTCAACAAAAAATATTGAATATCCAATAGAGAACAAACAAAAAATTATTTAAGAATCACCATTTTTGTTGTTATTATTCAACATAATCTATTTCATTGGTACCAGATAATGTCATTATTGGTTCTTGATTTGCATCTATTTATGATTCCATTTTTTTTAATCTTTTGTTTCTTTGTCAAAAAAATATTACCTATAAAATGACTTGGAATAAATGAAGTGAACCATCTTAAAAAACTGTATTTAAAAAAAATAACTTCTATAAAAAGTCTTTGCTTACAAAGCCAACTAGAAATAACCTCAAAATTCATGATGAAAACCTTTTAAGAAATAAATATATATGCCTTTTAATGTGATATAAAAGTAAATACTTGGAAATGAAACATATGAATTGATCAAGAGAATAAAATAATGTTGTTTTATTTTTCATTGTTAATAGAAAAGTATATATGTAATATTCCTTGCTCGAGTCGATTGTATTTGGGGAATAAAAAACAATATTAAAATACATCCCATAATTCAAATGTAGTGGTTAAAACATTATATTTAAGTAGCATTAATAAATTCTTAATATGTAAAATTTTTTAGAAGATAATTTATTCACTAACACCTATTAACTATTCATCACAAACTAAAGGCAATTAACTATCAGGTAAAATGAACAACTTCTATAACTCAAAAGTAACATTATTTCCTCACCAGTGACTAGCCAAAACAACTATAATTGACCTATTTATTAGATTTTACTTTATTTAATTTAAAAAATACATTTATTTACCCTACTGAACATAATATTTTACTTGAGACTAGATTTAATTTATAGCTTTTCTCTTACATGTAATCTGTAGTACATACTGAATGTGATATTTTACTTAAGATTATATTTAGTTCTTAGGTCTATTTGTATATTACAATATTTATCTTTTACTTAAGATTATATTTAACTCCTTTATCATCTTGTACACCATCATAGATATCATATGCTTTAAATATATATTAAATTATCTAAATGCATTAAATTATTTTTTTATACAAGTTCATTACATATGTGCACCACCAAAATCAGATGCATCTTCCTAACTAAATTTGTATTTATTTTTTTGGATAGTTTCTATGGGCTAAATTTTTATTCATTTCATACTTTTATAAAAAAATTATCCATACTATTACTTCTTTTTCCCAAGATCTATTTTTTATCATGAAATAAATGGTTTAGTAATGTATCTTGGTCTTTATAATCACAACTATGTTTAAGTATCAATCTAGAGTATTATGTTGCCCAAAATTGTCACAAGATTGACTTTTGTAGTTAACATCTTATATATATTGCTGGCACTTAGAGCTTCCTATAATTTTCACTTTGTCCCTACTTCTCCACTACTAAGGACCACCTTGATCACACCATGTGGCACCATTACAAGTCTTCAAACCTTTGAGAGACTTTAGGCAGTATTATAAATCCCATAATCATGAGAATGTATGATGGCACCATGTGGTGTCATATTAGGACTTTGAGTTTTGAATAACTTATACATATTTATTATCTTTGCATTCAACTGCACTCAACATAATGTTGACATTTGGCCTCTCTTAATTAAATCTCCCAATCCAACACATTCAATGCAAATGCCAAATTTAGAAACTATAAAAAAATATTTGATATGTATACTTCAATGTTTATTTTTACGTGTGGATACAATAATATTTTTACATGTATTTATTTACAACTTTCTATATCAAATTTTTTATTTATTGTTAAACAATCAACCTATTTTTATTTCTATTTCAAGGTATCAAAAGGTTTTACATCCACTTGATTTTGAGGCAATCTCTATCAAAAATAAACAAGAAAAAAATATTTTAACTCTTATAGGGACATAGTGTATGGCACCCTTGTTGTAATATAAAAGTACACTTTCAATCAAAAATTAAATTTCAAAATAAGCAAGATGTTATTGCATTCATATTTTATTCGTACTATATAAGTAAAATTTTCAGTGTTTTTAATATTTAAAAGTTTTAAAAAACATATATACTTATATTTTATGCCACATAATTCCCAATTATTAGGATATTATCTATTTAAACATATATATTTTTATGTAATGGGGTATTCAATAATGTAGTATTATTTAATTAAATGATTTTAAAAAATAAAATATTATTTATGTTTAATATTTATACCGTTATTCTTTATGAGTAATTATTTCTTCCATAAGAATTATTTATGAATTTGTTTGATTAGATAGTGAATTAGGTATGTTATAGTTCTTATAATTAAATACAAAGAAAGCTACCGACTATTTTCAACCCCATAAAGAATTGTTTAATTGAAATTAGTCTATTAGTAAAATTTCATCATTTGACATTGAAAGGAATTTAGAAATTGAAAACATCATTATGTATTTTTAAAAGTTCTCAATTCTAAAAATCTATTTCAATGGTCTTATCAACTCAAAATAATTTCAAATCCATAACTCTTTTGAATTTTGGATTTCATTGATTTTATTTCTCTTAACTATATTTAATCATGCATTATGCAATCTTGTATGCAAGTTGAAACCTAACCAACATAATTAAGGAAGGACATTAGTTTGAGTGTTAAGGCTCCCAAGTCTTTAAGACACCTATTTCAAATACCATAAAAATATGCATAAATCAAAATTAGGTGAGTTATAATGACAAGAAATTGCCCCAATTAGTAAGTTACATTGGAAGGTATGTAATTTCATACTTTAGTAGAGTCAGGTTTTGTAAAATGAAAAGGTCTAAATCGATAGTCTACCTTTCTCGAAACCCATGAATGCTGACCCCATCTCACCTTTTGTGCATGAAGTGTCCATCAATAATGATCTAATATTTTTGTGGAGGTGATGATGGTAAATGAGGTTGTGTGATACTTCATATGACAACACATTGATCTCTATAGGGAGGAGACATTTTATTTCATGATGAGCTTTAGAAATGGTGAAGTGGAGGGTGGATGGGCAAAGCCATAGTGAACATAAAACTAGTGAAATATTTCAATGTGAGCTAGGAAGTGATGGTGAAAGGAAATGAGGTGATGGACATGATGTAGCTTGGGAATATACATGTGTAAATTTCAATGACATGCCACACCTATCAATGTAATTTGTAGTTTCCACCAAGTTATTTTAGTTACCCAATACATGATTGAAATAACGGTCATATCAATGAAAATAACTACTATATATCCAATGGTCAACTTAAAAACATAGATAATGTACCACATGTAAATTTAGAAGAGCCTAATAAAATATTACACAAAAATTTAGAATGTTTTAACTATATGAAACCTAATTAAATTACTTTAACTCCAATTAAACAAAAAATTGAAAAGTTTTTCCAATGAAACACACCTCTTATATAATCTAATCAACTGATGTAGGATGTCATATGCATTTAAATTTTGATATTGATATTTCTATTATTTTTCATTCTCATTATCAAATAAACTAATAAGATTGATTGTATTTTTAATATATTATGTATTTATCTTTATTCAATGAATGGAGGAATTATAAAATTGCTGTGAGGACCACAAGTATATCAAGTCATAGGTAGTTTGTTTCACTTGGGTTTAGGTCCCCAAAGTTTCCACATGCCTTGTTGAAGTGCTATGGTAGTCTGATGTATCTTAAATTAATAACTACCCTGATTGTTATAGCTTTATTTTTGGAGGATACAAGATCCATACTAAAGAATCTAAGTTTCACAAATTGGATGTTATTTTTTTATTTTTACCTATTGTTGCTCCCTTAGATTTGTATTTTATTTGGATAAAAAACATAAATAAGATTATTAAAAATATAGGTTCTAATTGTAGTTGCCTTTTATTTCAAAGGTTCGAGTATGGAATTTTTGCATGCCTTTAATCTTGATGTAATTACTCTAGGTATTAATATATTGGAAACATGGATGAACAAAAACTACAAGATAGAAATTAGGACCTCAATGTCTTGTCCCCACATAATTAGGATTGAAGCATTGATATGAGTTGCACATTAGACATGGATCCATACCACCTTCAAATGATATCTCATTAAATCCTTGTTCACCCTTGATAGTATGAAATGAATAATCAAAGATGCCACCACCATACAATCTATTGAAATGTCCCTTTTAGGATGAAATTAGATAATTCAGTAATTTGTAGTAAACCCTTAAAAAGAATACAAAGTTCTATTTTTTTAATTGAAATCGTAACCAAAAAATAAATAATTATATTGATAAAAATAGTTTTAACCATGATAAAAAACCTCGTAAAATTTAGGTAAATTCAATATATTTTTTTTACACCCTTGGACTACATGCAATCCTAAAAAATATAAAAATATATTATTGAGTAATTGAGGGAAAAAGTTATTCTTTTCACCCACCAAAGAAAACCAAAGGAAAATATAAATCCCCTATGAAATTTTCCACTTCTCTAATGGTGTGAAAGTGTTCCATTGATCATCAACAAGCTATCTTACTAGTATGTTCAGTCTCCCAAGGTTCCAAAACTAGTTTGCCCAAATATGAAGGGATGTTAATATTGATTTATCACTTCCTGAAGTTGTCCAACTAATTCACCCACCTCTTAGGGATGTCTAAATAATCTATGTAAAAATGTGACCTCTAAATAAGATCATTCATTAAGTATTGAGGGTTTTTATCCTCAAATACTTGAATCTAATGAGGGTTTCCATCCCCAAGATTTAATGTTGTGATCAAACATGACTAACATAAAATGAAATAATTGATAGATTATTGATCCTCCAAAATAGACATCTCCACCTTCTTTTATACCCATTTTCCATCCAAAACAATTGCCAAGAGGGTCACTCCAAGTAGTATGAAAAAATTAAATATACAAAAAGTAATTTCATTATAATTTATAATTAAGGGTTGACTTTCATATAAATATAATGTCTACTAATTTATTAAAATTTAATTTAGAAATGTGATTCTAACATATTCACTTTTTGGTAACATTAATAAAAGAACCATGCCTCCCTTTTTTTCTCTTTCCCTTATCAAATGGGAAACCAAAAGAGTTGGCTAAGGGTATCCAAAGAAAATAAGGGGAAATTATAGTACTCTCCTCTTAAAATTTCTCATACTCAATCACTTTCAGTCCCGAATGATCAAGTATCATTATTCCAAGATGATAGCTCATTTTATGATGCTCACATAGCCTAGATCATATACTTATCAAATCGGATAACTCTTGCCTAAAAAAATAGTGTGATAGATAAATGATATTGAAAATGGATAATGAATGCAATTCATCCTCAATCTGATCTTAAAAAAATTGTTGATGCCTATAGGTACCTAGAATATCCCAAAAGACTGAAGGCTTCCATATGATCTCCCCATTATGATTTTATTGTCCCACTTTTCTCTTTCAATGCAATGAAGGATATATAATAACCAAACTTTGAGTCCAAATGGATCCTTACATGATTTCTAGAGATCCTCCTAATATATGGTGAATATCTGACTCTAGATAGGATAAAAATAGGTTATAATAACTACAAATCACTTAGAATATCATCCACATCAGGGTTGTTATGTCTAATTTGTTTATTCTCTTCTCTTGGAATGTTCTACCTATATAATCCATTTAAGGTGTGCAAAATTTTCATTGTAAATGACCAATAATAGTATCTCATGATCTAAAATTATTGAAATTAGTAATGTGACAATAGTAAAATAGTTGTTATGATAATATTATTTTCCAAAGTATAGGATAGAAACTGCCATGTACTATATAAAAACACTTCAACAAGGGTAATGAGATAGAAATTCCTTACCCATATGACCAAAAACTCTTCCATGACTAAGGATATATCCTCAGTTGTCTTTATGCATTGAGTGATTTACATTGTTTGATTTATCTAAAAATATACATGTCTTCCCATTCTGATAGCCATACTTGGAACTCAATTCACTATGGCTTGAATTATTGCTTCTTTCTATCTATTTCATCAAATAAATATAAACAATGCATGTGAACACCTATTGTCACCTCTTCTAGATAGTTTTTACATTGATTACCTTGAACTCAAAAATTTCTTATCATGATGCCCTAGATTATACCCTTCAAAAAATAGTTTAGATCAGAATGTATGGTAGTTGATCGGTGGTTTTAATAGTCATACATTTATTTGACTTTCCCCTTAATTGGTATTAAATATGTTATAATTTTTGTAATTAATGATATCAATAGGTGAGACCTCCTACACCCCACATCAAAAAAAGAACTCTTCCACATACTGATAGATATATAGGTACTGAAACAGGACATTTTTAGTTTAGAAAATGAAATTACCAATATCTCATTGAGTGGACATCTTATAAATGTTATGTTGACCATAACCACAATGGCCTAAACATTATCATAATAAGATAACTCATCTATAACCATGGTATATGAATCATTGAATACCTTTTCTCCACCCCAAATGTTGAAAATTTGTTGTGTATTTATGGTACAAAGATGGTGAAGCCATTTTATAATATCTCATCCTTATTATGAAGTTCCAAATTTCTAGTACCACTTTGTGATGTAGTATGATGATTAATACCAATTCCATGATTTTCATCATAGTTTGGAATGTTATGTGGACACATACCAATAGAATTTTGGATATCCCTATCCTCAAACAATAATGAGATAAAACCCTATGATATGACATGGTAGCCTAGTCATTTTAAACCTAATACACAATGAAATGAAATTTATGTATGGACCTTCCCCTCATGAATTTTAGAACTACTTCTATCTAGTTCAATCTGAGTAGATGTTTCATATATGTTGTTATAAGATACCATCAAAAAGTGACTAAATTAGCCTACCACTAAAAGAGTATGCCCATCTTCCAAATTATCTCTTTATCACTCTTTCTAATTTGTTATTCATATTTTTTTCAAACTTAGTTATTATATTTCTTGAAGAGATGGAATATAATGTCAAAATAGGCTTCCCTATATTTCACATTTTATTTGAAGAGGTAACATCTATGTCTCAGAAGAACAAGGGATCCATGAGCTATAGCCACTAAATTTTCATGACCCTGTTAATATTCAAAACATATTCATTATGTTCCTCTAAGGTTAAATTTGGTTTACATTTTACCTAGGTGAAAGGAGTGTTAAACTTATAAACAATAATGATATTGAATTTATCAAAATATTTTCCCTTCATGTGCCTCCACTTATTAATTGGATCCCATAATTTAATGCATGGACCGTTTTGAGCTAAAAAAAGGATCACTATATCTTATAGTGATTTTCATGATGATAAAAAACTTGAAATGCCATAATATTAAAAAAAAAATCTTAAATATGAACTTCCTTTTCATACCTTGGTATTTAATCAAATTACTTATCTCATTCTTTTGATTTAAAAGTAGGAGATTTTGAGATATTTAACTTGACATAAAAATCTATGTAATTCATAACTTCAAAATTAGTGGTATAAATTGAAACATTCTCCTTAATTGAATGTTCATCACTATAATTACTCTAAAAACCAATTTCATATAGAAGTGACTCAAACTTTACAATTCTTAGAAGAATAATAAGTTCTTCTAGGGCTGAAACATCCTCAATTTTGGGTACTCTCCATTCAACATATAATGCATGTTATTCATTTACATTATTAATACCAATATTTTTTTATTTAGATGTCATACCCATTTATATTTATGATCCTTCACTTTCCACTTACATGGTGGATTAATTTATGGTCTATTCACTAATTTATTTTTGATTTATTTTTTCTTAATCCTAATTTATTCCTTGGGATTCTTGTGAGGTTTTGAATTTCCATCATAAGAGGGAAGTTTTATTTTCCACAATATCTACTATATGTATATTCATGGTTGCTTCTAATGAAATATTTTATCCTTTTTGGTTCCATTATTCATTCTTAATTGATTAAAATCCTTGCAATAAAACATCTCATGTGTTGCCAAATTGAACACTATATATTCTTCACCATATGTATCCATGTCTTTCATAAAATGTGGATAATATATCTCACTCTAAGTTTATATAATTCAAATGAATTTAACCTAAAGCTTTTATAAGGGAGTCTTGTTGGTTCATAATTGTATACCTCTTTCACTTGGCCTTTAAAACTTGAATAAAATGGTGAACAAAGATAAAAACCATGCTAGTATGTCATTATAACTGGGGAAGGGTTTGGCATCATGAATGAACCAAAAGCATAAAATGACTAAGAGGCACTAACATAAGATATCTTTAGCTCCCTATTACTTCTAGTTCTACCTGAATGAAGGTGTCCTCTAAGGTGTAGCTTGTTCACATGGAGTGATTCTACAATTTAACTTCCATGGGGATTATTGGCACACAAAAATATGACCAAGGCACAACTAAACTTATTCAATCTTCTTAAGAAGGGTTGATAGAAGGAATAAAGAAATGAACTTGGTCACATACAAGCTACTAAAGACAAATAGGTATATGAATACAATATTCATTCTAAAGAATATTCAAAAACATGGTTCAAATGGGAAACTGTAGTATTATGCTTCAAAACACAAAATGTAGACACATGTTAAGTATGCAATATTTATGCATCTGTAGGCAAATAACACTTATAATATGTAAATGGGTGTATTATTTACAGGGTAGGATAGGTAAGATAGGTAGTTATAAAAAGAGGGTGGTGTGAAGGTGGTTCTCAAATAGTAGGGATTATTTCAAAATTCATGACATCACTTATTGAAAAGATGTAGAAAAACTCAAATTCAAGCTAATGGGAACTACAAGGATGGATTTTCATCCAATGGTGCTAATACAATGCAAATATCCAAATGATCCCTAAAACCCTAGAGCATACACTACACTTAGAATCTCAAATAATTTTCCATCTCAAATTTATGAACCAAGGGTGCCCTTAAAAGGTACTTAATAACATGTTTCCAAATATAACTACAAAAAGGGATTTATAACCTAGATGTATGCTCAATATGATAACTAATAATGAACACAAACCCAAATATCCAATCAGTAGTATTTATAAAATAGATTATTGAATTTCATCAAAAGAAAGAGTAAGATTCATTAGTATTTTCCATTATCTTGAAGGAAAACCTTACATATATCAATGTTTGAAAATGCTACCATGGGGATAAGTATGGTGTGTTTGTTTCATGTTGGATAGTGGGGACATCTGAACATGCTCTCAAATCTTTCTAACAGTTGTACAACTATAACCACCTTAAAAAGAGAGACAAAATATACACAATAGTTATCCTACCATTTAGAAGAGCCTATACTTGAAGAGAAAACAAGGACCAAAAACAACCTTCAACACTTTTGTAATCCGAGAATGGGGGTCGTATTTTGTAAATTTAGAAAATTGTAGTCAGCATCCAAAAATACTGTCAAGATGTTCCTAGCTAGAAAAAATCCTTTGTCATTCCTTAAGTCATCATGTATTTGAAAGAAAATTTATTCCTCTAATTGAATCTACAAGTAATGATGATGTAACAACCCTTTTCTCTCCTTGGTTGGAAATTACTTCTACTCGAGATGGAAAGAGAAAATTCATGGTGGAGGCCAAAAAAACTTTGTCCTCTTGTACAACTACTTATATATGTATTTTGACCACTTTTTTATATAGTTGGAACCCTATTGACAACTACCCTCCTCATATCTATGCCATAGAACAACCTTTCCTTGTAATGATGGCATTTGATAACTCCATACCCTTGGATGCTTGAAAAATATTATTTGGAGTGGCCCACCTTGATCTTATAAACCTATAATTTTTCTCCCATGGAGCGTTTGAAAAATCAAAGCAATGAAAAATGCAAAAAATTAGGTAAATTTACCTTTTCACTTTTTGGCTCCAACTTGATTTTAAACACTTTTGCTTTTTTCAAAATTTTTTTTTGCAAATTTGCATTTTAAGGGTTACCTCCACATTTTTTAGTCCATAAATGCATTACTTTTCACTTTTGACCTTTTGGGCAAATTTTGGTCATGTTTGTAAATTTGAAAAACTTCCTTGTATTAGGTAAATCTGGGTCCCATTTATAATTTTAAAATTACTTTGTATTGGGGAATTCTAGAGCCTAGCAGTGATTTTTAAATTTTTAAATTTGTAAATTGTATATTTTTGAATTAAAATTCATATTTTTAGTTCACTGAGAAGTTACCTTAGGGAAATGGGAACTCTAACTAAAATATACAATCTATAAAACTACAAAATTACAAATTTTAGTTGGGGTTCCCATTTACCTCAAAAGCTCCTTTTAGGGAATCCAAAACTCCTACTCCAATTTGAAATTTTGCAAAACTAAAAAATTGTAAATTGTGATTGAGGTTCCCATTTCCTCAAAAGTTCCTTTTAGGGAGTCTAAAACTCCAACAATAATTTTTAATTTAGTAAAATTAGAAAATTGTAACTAGCTATGGAAGTTCCCTCTTGCACTAAGACCTTTTGTTGACCAATGTTGACTAGGGGTCTAGGAGATCCAAGTGCAATTTATAATTTACACAAGTGTAAAATTACATTTCTCGTCAAATTTAACTTGAATTTCTTCTTAATTTGACTTTTTCCTTCTTACTTTTATTGGTGGATTTGGGAGAGTTAATTTCAATTTTCAAATTACATTTCAGAGACTTACATTTTGCAACTTATTTCTCCCACTAAAATTTCACAGGGACCTTGGGGGCCTCATCTACAATTTTTTGGAACATGCATAATTTTTATTTTTTTCAAATTTTCACCCATTCTCGCAACCTAGCTGAGCAAAGTACCCTGTATAAAATTTTACCAAAATCCAAGCTCTCCTCTATTTGATGCAAAACTCAAAAATTTACACTTGAAGTGTTACATTGAGATGCCACATTCCCAAATAGTTATTTAGCTATTGAAACCAAGCTAGGCACACATGATGCCCTAAAACATAACATTCAAAATTTTCAAGGATTTCTCTCAGTTAGGCATTCATTACCTAATATTGGGTATCATTTTGGACCACTACCAAAATTTTGAAAGATTATTCTATATGTGGTGCTAGCATTAATAGATAGACATTTCATGCCTTTCTACCATGTCAACAATCTCATATCATAATGTTCTATAAAAAAATATATTAAATTTTTATTTTGAAATCCTTTTAGTCACCTTGGTGTTTAAAACATCATAATAGCTAATGCCTTTGGCCTTACAAGACCCTTTATATAATTCCAATAATTTTTCCTATTGTTACACCATGCCTCTTGGTGGATAAATGATCTTAATATCTTTGTACTATGTATTACCAACAACAAATCTTTGGTCTAGCCCCACATATTACAATTTCCTCTGTATTAATGCCTATGTCTTGTTGTTGTTTTCACATAGTCATCTAAAACTGGCCCATTTCCATTTCTAATAGTACTTTTTACTGAAACAGTGGTGTTTAATTGAGTCCCACATCATGACCTTCATCAAATCAAATCTATCCACGATGAGTTGCATTTCCTTCTCATAAGGTAGAGTTGAAGCCATTAGTGGGTGTGAGAGATTTTATATTTTAATGCCATTTGATCAACATTATCCTACATTTGGGAACTCATTGCATCGCATTTAGAGGAAATAAGAATATCTTCATTTGAGTTATGCAAGCTTGGAAAATTCTACAAGTCACAAAGGGATAAAAATGCTACAAAGACATTTCTTTGGCCTTTGGTAAATGCAGTATTAGTAAAAAATAGTAGTATAATTGAACCACTTCCAGAGGTTCATGGTACCTTCAATATCATCAATCAAACCTTAATTGAATAGTTTAGTCATGGCATCAAAAATCATCAGACTTCACCAATAGTTTTCTATAGGTCCCAAGCACCCATGAGCCATGCCATAAAGATCCATTCACACTGCATGGTATCACCACACCAATAACATCCCTAATTTCATTCCAAGGGAGAGGAATCTTACAAACAAGCTATGGTATATGTATTAAAGAGGCATTCATAAGTGCATCATACACATTTGATGAAATCAAAGAGTTCATATACATCCATAGGTTTAAAATTATGACCTACATTTAACTACATTGATTAATATGCCTCCCACCATGTCCTTGGTCAGTGCTTAGCTTGCCAAGGGCACACTTTCCATGTTATAAATAATTTGAATTATTAATTCATGTATGTATCCTCTTTTTTGACTTTTCTCACTAATTATTCTCAACCCTTACAAGATCTAGAGCTTGTTGGTTGAATATTTTGTTGATCAACGTGCTGATAAACAAAATAGGTCTAATCAGTGAAAGTAGGAAGATTGTTCATCCAAATGTGCAGTTTTTACCACATCAAAAGGAGATTGATCTCTCCTCTCATCAAGGGGAGGTTCCCTGTAGGTATGATATATATATATATATATATATATATATATATATATATATATATATATATTAACAAAAAATAATACTCAAGGGTAGGACAAATCATCCATCTCTCTTTCTTCAGAGATGATGCATGTAGATCACAGGAAAAACTCAAGGAAAATGACAGAAAGCACTCCTCTTCTTTCAGAAATACTATTCAGCAAGCCACAAGAATACTCCAGGTAGTAACAACAAAAAGTAGTAAAAGATGTAATAACCAGCCAATCGAGATGCAGCACAAAGTCTTCACCTGGATTGCTCAAGAGTAAGATACGAAGAATAATGAGAGCACAAAGTCTTCTCAAAGTCCTTTACACAAAAATGAAAATAAAACACACTAAAAGGCAATTATGGGGGCATAAAGTCTCTCCACAGTTAACTCTTCAAGACATATTTTTGACTAATTTCACTAATCCTACGTGTTGAATTAAAAGAACAAAAAATACATCAAGGAAAAAGACATAAGAACAGTTTCCTTAACAACAAAGATATCACATCACAAAGTCTAAAAAACCATTTGCTTTCTTATTCCAATAACAAAATATGATAAACAAAACTGAGCTCAAAGTCTCATAAGTGCCTTTCAATTTGGGCAGAGGTTTGTTCTGATTGTCAAAAAAGAGATATTTTTACAATGGAAGAGAGTCCCTTATATAGCCATTTCAAGAAGGACTTAGGAATAGTAAGACATCATGTTACGTTGGAATCTATTAAGAAGACAGGATGGAACTTTAGGGGCATTTTACCCATTTGATTTTATCAATGTAGGGAAACAAGTCACGCTTATTGAAGAAGTACAACTTTCAATGTCCACCTAGCAATCTGATCTTACCTTCATCATCCCTCCTTTTCTAGTTAATTAAATTGAGTCCTAAACTCAATTTGTTGTTCTAGTAGATAAGTTCAAAGGATCAATAGTTATTTTGTTGTCTTCAATTTGACGTTCGCATGCCTGTCACTATGTTTCCAATGGCTTGTTGGCTGTGTTGAATTTGACGTCTTCAGGCACATCACCCCTTGGTCTTCTTTCATATTTCTGCTTGGCACTTTTCTAGATTGGACTTGCCCTTTCGGGTCTTAAGAAATGATCCCTTTTTGAATCGGTAATAGCCTCCCGCAAGGGTATCTATCTTTCGAGCAGTCTTTGAATGATAGGTCACTAGATTCTTCCTTTTGGACTTCATGAAAATGTCCACTTTGGCAGCGGAGAGTCCCCCGCAAGGGCACCTACCATTCAGGGTCCTTCGACGGCCTTGTCTTTGGCAATTTTGTAGACAATTTCCCCGTGGCATTTCCTCAGGTTTTCTCTCATGAATGTTTCTTTACACGCTTTATTACGGTCATTTTCCTCAAGGAAAATTCTAGCAGACAAAAAGTCTGGGGAAAATTCCCACAGATAAAAATTCCACAAAAACGTTGACTACTCTTTGAAAATTCCTTCGGGGTCTTTTGGCTCGTAGTTTCTTTGTATTCCTTCAGACTTTTGTCTGAAGGAATTACTTCTTTACCTTGATCTTTCTCAATTATCTTAAACAAAAGTTTGAAGGAATTTACATAATTGTTTCCTTGAAAATAACACTTTTGAAGGGTGTTTTTGTCGATTAAGTGTCCTCCATAAGGGTACTTGTCCTTTAGGAAGCCCTTTGAAATTTTGCCTTTTAAACTATTCCTTTGAACCATGGCTTTGAACCATTCCATTGAACCAAGACGTTGAACCAATTAGTTGAACCAATCGGCTAAACCAAAAATGGTTCAAGTCGATGGTTCAATTGAATGAACCGAGTCGATGAACTAAGCATTGAACCAAACATTGAACTTGCCTTTGAACCATGTCTTTGAACCAACCGTTGAACCAATTGACTTTGAACCAAAGGATGAACCAAAATGTTAAACCTTTTTATTGAACCAAGACGTTGAACCAACCGTTGAACTAAATTTTGGTTCAACGATTCAAACAAAGCTTTGAATCGACTGACAAACCATTTAATTTGACCCACCATTGAACCTTGAACCCAAGTGTTTCAATGGTTCAACAGTTAAATGGTTCAAGCCGCCTTGATTTAGCTAAGTGTGTTGAAGACGATGAACCAATTGAAGCGATTGAACTTTGAACCTTGATGAAGTGCTTAACTCTTGCCAAAGACGTTGAACCTTGAACCCATTGAACCTTTGAACCAAAGTGGTTCAATGGTTCAAGCCTCTTTTTGTGCTTAGATGCTTGCCAATGGAGATTTTTGATTGAATTAAGGTGTTAAAACAATCCCAAAAAATGACTAAGTGTTGAAAATTGATTATTTTGATTGAAACCACCTACAGAAGCCTTTGAACCTGCAGAAATGAACCTACCTGTAGAGTCTGTAGATTTTTGAAAAGCTTGAAAATTGAAGAATTTGAATGCCTAAGACAAATTTTGGAAAAAGAAGAGACAATTTTGGTCTGTAAGACTAAAATAGTTTAAATGTTGTTCCAAAAATAGCTGATATTTTTGGGGGACAATAGCTAGCTCTAGTTAGGGAACTTTTGTCAATTGCAAAAAGAATTGAAAGGAGTAGAATCTAGAATCTCCAGTGTCTTCATGCATACCATTGGGTTACAGAGTCATGCTACCCAGAAATGAAAGGCTCCAAAAATAGAAACAAACAAAACAAAATAGAATTGAAAACTATACAAATATACATATATACAAATGCAAAGATCTGACACTTCAAGAGTTGAAGTATTTTAGATACTGCTTTCTCTTGGTAGACCATGAAAATAGTGTGCCATCTTGGTAAACCAGTAGGAAAACATTTTGCCTCCAAAAATGGTGACAGGCAAATGGAGCTCTCCACCAGGAAATCAATTTTTTGTGTCTTCTTCTTGGCCTTTTCTCTTCTTGTTCCAAGGCAGGATGCGGTCTTCAAACCGAAAACCATAACTCCTTGCTCTCTTGGTGAAGGATTCCTTTGCCTGATTTTGATTTGCAGCAGCATGGTCCACCATCATAACTTGTTGTTCTGCTAGTCCAATCCAGTACATGATTGGATTTTCCATATCAAACTCTTGAAAAACTATCAGATTAACATCTCCTTTGATGTGAATGAGTTTGACTTCTTCATCTTGAGCAATATTCAATTTAAGCAACAGAGATTCACATCTAACTGTGTTTTGGTGTTGCTGACTTGAAAATTACATGAAGGAAGAATATCTCCTTGAGGAGATATCAACACAGTTATAACTTCATCATTGGTGGAAGAACTGTTGTCATCATCAGAAGCTGATCTCCTATCAGATTTCTCTTCATTAGAGATGGAAGATCCTTCCTTGTTTATACTGCATCCTACTAATTCTCCTAAAGTCTTGTTTGTATCAATTCCTAGATTGTCAGCTACAGGACTTTCATCTACAAAAACATGAACATCCTTTGTGGTAAATAAATAATTACCCCTGCCTGAAGACTTAGACAAAATTTGTGCTGCAAGGGCTAATGTCTAGGTGACTACATACTTTGCTTCAGACAGGTCCGCATCTGGTTCTCCATCAATGTCTGATTGCTCAAGATTGACTTGCAGGGATTCAAACTCAATCATTTGAATTTTGGATTCCTTGACATGATCAATCATGCCAAATGACTGGAATGGATTTGGAAGAGAGGATGGGAGTTCATCCTTTTAATTTTTGGGAGGGGGAGGACTGGTTTGCGAAGCTGAAGTAGAAGGTACAGAGATGTATGATGTACTTACTTCTTTGGTAATCACTGGGTCCTTTGATTGAAAAGGAAGAGGGGTTCTCTACTCAGCAATTGAAATTGTTGGTTGGGGTCACTCCTCTATCTTCTCTTTGTTGGCTTGCTGGGCTGACTAATTCTCAAACCTGGTGAATATGGTGTATGACCCTTTGACTGCTTCACCTTCACTTCTGGGTTCATCCTGGTAATTTAGGAAACCAATGTGGGAGTTGCTAGCTGATTCTTCTAGATCCTCCCTGAAGAGATCAGTGTTATTGTCTTACTCTAACTCAGATTGGAAATAAGAAACATGCTCTGTTTCTAGATATCCAACTACCGAGTTTGTTGGAGGTGCTTCAAGGGCAGGATTCCTCTGTGGGGGAGGAAGATGATTTTGTTGCCCTTGACTTCTGGCAGCGTTGCCTTGATATGGTTGATTAGGGAATGTCCTCCTTGGTATATCTTTATATAGAGGATCAGAAGACATACTTTGTGCCATTTGCCTTTTCAAGGCTAACAATTCATTTGCCAGATTTTGTACCATTGGGTCAGTGGTGATTGTGGGTGAATATTTAGATGATGAAGAAGATCTATTTCTATTTGAATCTCTTCTTATCTTCCCTACTAAGATGAGATCATCTTCTACCTCAGTGGCCAAAATTTGGGTTGCATCAAGATCTATTTGACTAGCACGTCTCAAAATAAAACTTACTTAAGGTAATTGAGAATTAATGAAGAAGCATTTGAGATTCTTAGCTGTAGGTCAAGCAATTACATGAATTCTATTCCTTAGTTTGTCAAATTTGGCTATGAAATCCCTCATAGGCTCATGAGGCTCTTTCTTCATCTGAGTGAGCTGGGCTAGTAAGGCATGTGCATCTTCTGCAGGCTTGAATCTTGCTTTGAACTTGGCTTTAAGTGTATCCCAGTTAGTCACTGATCTAGCTTGTAGATGGTAGAACTAGTCTGTAGCAACACCTTGTAGTGTCTCCACAAAAAGCCTGACTGCCATGTCTTCAAATTCCACCCTTATAACACCACAGGCTATGCTGAAAGCTATAATGTGTTCATCAGGGTGAACTATTCCATCACCAAAAAAATTGGGGAAATTCTTTCTTAAACTATGTGGGAGTTCATACAAAGGTGGATTCAAGTTGAGTGGGCCAAAAGAGTTACCCCAGGGGCCTTGAACTGCCATGATTTAATTAATAAAAATAGAGATAACAAATCTAGATGGAGTGGCCAGATTACAAAACAAAAATGGAAAAGGACTAGCTCAGCTTCAGCTTGAGGCTTCAAACTATGCACTCTTTCCCAACATCTCTGGTTTTGCAAACCAGATAAAATAACAGAGGTGGAAGAAGATGGTAAGGCTATAATGGATAATGGGTAAGATAAGTAATGGAGTTGCAAGAGTCTGTAATGGATAAGGGTTATAATGATAATGGGTTATATAGGTGATGTTTCAATCTAAAACTTGAGGTTCCAAATTGCATAATATTATGTACATCCCTAGCAGAGTCACCAAAAATTGTTTGTTAAATATTTTGTCGATCAACGTACTGATAACAAAATAGGTCTGATCAGCCAAAGTAGGAAGACTAGTTGTCCAAATGTGTAGTTTTTACCACATCAAAAGTAGATTGATTTCTCCTGTCATCAAGGGGAGGTTCCCTATAGGTATGTTTTATATATATATATATATATATATATATATATATATATATATATATATAGAAAATAATACTCAAAGGTAGGACAAATCATCCATCTCTCTTTCTTCAGAGATGATGCGTGTAGATCACAGGTGAAACTCAAGGAAAATGATAGAAAGCACTCCTCTTCTTTCATAATTACTATTTAGCAAGCCACAAGAATACTCCAGGTAGTAACAACAAAATGTAGCAAAAGATGTAATAGCCAACCAATCGAGATGCAGCACAAAGTCTTCACTTGGATTGCTCAAGAGTAAGATACAAAGAACAATGAGAGCACAAAGTCTTCTCAAAGTCCTTTACACAAAAATGAAAAGAAAACACACTGAAAGGCAATTATGGGGGCACAAAGTCTCTCCACAGTTAACTCTTTAGAACAACTTTCTGACTAATTTCACTAATCCTGCTTGTTGAATTAAAAGAACAGAAAATACATGAAGGAAAAAGACATAAGAATAGTTTCCTTAACAACAAAGATATCACAGCACAAAGTCTGAAAAACCATTTGCTTTCTTATTCCAATAACAAAATATGATAAACAAAACTGAGCTCAAAGTCTCATAAGTGCCTTTCAATTTGGGCAGAGGTTCGTTCTGATTGTCAAAAAAGAGATATTTTTACAATGGACGAGAGTCCCTTATATAGCCATTTCAAGAAGGACTCAGGAACAGTAACACATCATGTTACGTTGGAATATATTAAGACAGGCTGGAACTTTAGGGGCATTTTACCCATTTGATTTTATCAATGTAGGGAAACAAGTAACACTTATTAAAAATGTGCAACTTGTAATGTCCACCTGGAAATCTGATCTTACCTTCATCGTTCCTCCTTTTTTAGTTAATTGAACTGAGTCCTAGATTCAATTTGTTGTTCTAGTCTGTAAGTTCAAAGGATCAACATTTATTTTTTTGTATTTAATTTGATGTTCACATGCCCGTCACTATGTTTCCAATGGCTAGTTGGCTGTGTTGAATTTGATGTCTTCGGGCATGTCACCCCTTGGTCTTCTTTCGGCTTTCTACTTGGTAGTTTTGTAGATTAGACTTGCCCTTTTGGGCCTTGAGAAATGATCCCTTTTTGAGTCAGGAATAGCCTCCCACAAGGGTATCTATCTTTCGAGAAGTCTTTGAATGACAGGTCGCTAGATTCTTCCTTTTGGACTTCATGAAAATGTCCCTTCACTTTGGCAGTGGAGAGTCCCCCACAAGGGCACCTACCCTTTAGGGTCCTTTGATGGCCTTGTCTTTGGCAGTTCCACGAACAATTTCCCCGTGGCATTTCCTTGAGTTTTCTCCCGTGAACGTTTCCTCACGTGCTTTATTGCGGACATTTTCCTTGGGGAAAATTCCCACAGACAAAAATTTTGGGGAAAATTCCCATGGACAAAAAGTTTGCGGAAATGTTGACTGCTCTTTGAAAATTCCTTCGAGGTCTTTTGGCCTGCAGCTTCTTTGTATTCCTTCAAACAAAAAGTTTGAAGGAATTGCTTCTTTGCCTTGATCGTTTTCAATTATCTTAAACAAAAATTTGAAGGAATTTACTTAACTGTTTCCTTGAAGATAACCCTTTCAAAGGGTGCTTTTGTCGATTAAGTGTCCTCTACAAGGGCACTTGTCCTTCAGGAAGCCCTTTGAAATTTTGCCTTTTGAACTGTTCCTTTGAAGCACGGCTTTGAACCATTCTGTTGAACCAAGACGTTGAACCAATCGGTTGAACCAAAAATGGTTCAAGCCGATGGTTCAATTGAATGAACTGAGCTGATGAACTAAGCATTGAACCAAACATTGAACTTGCCTTTGAACCATGTCTTTGAACCAACCGTTGAACCATAGGATGAACCAAAATGTTGAACCTTTTTGTTGAACCAAGATGTTGAACCAACCGTTGAACCAAATTTTTGTTCAACGATTCAAATAAAGCTTTGAATCGACTGACAAACCATTTGATTGATCCTACCATTGAACCTTGAACCCAATTGGTTCAATGGTTTAACGGTTCAATGGTTTAATCCACCTTTGATTTAGCTAAGTGTTTTGAAGTTGATGAATGAATTGAAGCGATTGAACTTTGAACCTTGATGAAGCACTTAACTCTTACCAAAGACGTTGAACCTATTGAACCTTGAACCTGTTGAACCTTTGAACCAAAGTGGTTCAATGGTTCAAGCCTCTTTTTGCGCTTAGATGCTTGCCGATGGAGATTTTTGATTGAACCAAGGTGCTGAAACAATCCTGAAAAATGACTAAGTGTTGAAAACTGATTCTTTTGACTGAAACCACCTATAGAAGCCTTTGAACTTGTAGAAATGAACCTGCATGTAGATTTCATAAATTTCTGAAAAGCTTGAAAATTGAAGAATTTGAATGCATAAGACAAATTTTGGAAAAGGAAGAGACAATTTTGGTCTGTAAGACTAAAATAGTTCAAATGTTGTCCCAAAAATAGCTGATGTTTTTGGGGAACAACAGAGTTGCAACAATAATTTAGAAATTATTTTATTACAAATTGCATTTCATGTTCTTGTTTCCACCATCCACATTCCTCTCTTTAATTTCATGGGATTTTGAGGTGGACATGAAAATTATAGTTTGGAAATTTCATATTACCAAGTATTTTTATTTGGACTTATCTTGGGTAGAGTTACCTACTCCCAAACACAATTGCTTTTTAACCTTCATACTTCTATAGAACTTTATGATGTCATTTTCAATTCAGATATTTTTAAAAATACAATCAACAGTTGAAGTTACACTGAGCTCCCACATGGCCACACATTCTTTTGAGTCTAATTCATCATTCAAACTTTTGTTTACTCTATTATTTTCCCTCCATGTGGGCAGGTTGCTTGGGTGTGGGCTCAAGTGTTTAAGACATTTCCAAGGTGGAAACTATTTATTTGACATGGCTAAAAATGTTACCATGTGTCTCTTTGTTTCCATGTAGGTCCATGTGGGATTATATCCTTCCATGTAGGATGCCCAACAATATATATTGAAACCTTGATGTGTTCTCATTTTCTTTAGCCCTTTTAACCGTTACTTTCCACATAGACTTAAATATGCGTGATTTGTTTTATCCATAGAAAATGGCATAAATTCATGGTGATAATGAGATCAACAACATTGGCTCTTGCACAAGGATGTATACCCCATTTGGGTGTGTAATAAACCCTAGAACACAAGACCAGGTGCCAATCTATTGGGATATAGAGTCAAGACTTGATAATTTATCAACAAACACCCATGAAAGCTCAACAAAACAAGGTAGACTAAAAAAAATAGATTAGGAAGATCTAAAAATTAATAGACAACAAAAAACATGAAAATAATTGTAAAAATAAGGCCCAAAGTAGAGGGAAAAAAATAAAGCAACAAGACTATAGACTAAACAGTATTGTACATAGTTATGAGCTCCATTGAGGAAATATTTTAGATGTTTGCCATTAATTGGTAGCTTTGAAATCTTATCATCCCTTAATTTCTTGAACTTTTCCAATAACTTGGTGGCCAAGATGAAGTAAACCAATCTTTGCATATGCTTGAAGATATTATTGCTAGGTTGTAATGGGATTACATTTTGAAATAGATCCATCCTACATGATCTCAAATCTAGATAAGACTAAGCCAAAAGATCTTGTCACTTTTTTAGCAGATACAAATAAGTTTATTTCTTGACTACAATTTGGTGAGTACCAATTAAAAGTTCCTCATACCTATCAATGTAATTTGTGCACTCAAAGTATTTATTGAAAGAAAAATAAAAACTTTCATCATTGGGGGCATAGAAGACAACCCCAACTCCATTTTCAAGATTGGAAAAAGCCTCGTCAAATGAAATTATCCAAGCTACAACACTTTCATTATAAAACCCAGTGTCAAGAATAATTACATGTTCAACAACATCTATATTCCCAATGAAGTTACCCAATTCCACATCCATGTACAACACTTTATTTAGAGCATATTTTGGATCTTCAATTACATGCAACATCTTTAGATCTCTATAAAGTTTAAACATATTACCCTCCAAAGGAATGGTGGCATAAAACAAGTCCATTTTTACACATCCACCCTTAATAGTATCCCATTTTTATTACAACAACATCACCCACTTAAGGGGGCAGTCCACAACTACCATGTCCATATACTGGATACCCGACCAAGTATACTACCAACCCCTTGACTTGTCCAATAAATGGAACCTCTCATGTGTCCATGGCATAACACTTGCCAAAGGGTGATGTAATCTTAACTCTAAGCTCATTTAGGACATAGAGGGGCATCACATTACAAGAAGCTCATGAGTCAAACATGTAGTTATGAATAATTAAGCCATTGATCGACAAGGTTGTGTAAAAAGGATCCAAATTTAGTTGAAACTATTGCAATGTAGTCCCAAAATAGACTTCTGAAGTGGGTTCAACAACCTCTTCTAATTATTCATCATTTTTTGGGGTTGTTTGGGGTAAATCAATGTCATTTACAACTGAATTCTCACCAAATTCTAAATACTCGAATGCCCTGTTCCTATCTTTAGGTATTCAAAATAACTCAACAACTGGGATGGTGATTTTTAGATAGATCGACACTTGGGCCATATCACATATGCTATACTAAGGAAGAGGGGTACTAGGTGTAAGGTGACAACACCTTCACCTAGAATACGATCACACAAAGTCTGAAGTGGAGAAGGTTGGGATGAATTTGCATATTTAACATCAGTCTTTAAGTCTAGATTTGTGTTAACATCATTCACACCCTTAGGGATATTAAATAACTAGGGTGGTCTATTATTAGTTAGATCACCTTTAAGTTTAGCAACTTGGGAAATAGGTGCTAGTTTGGATAAATTTGGGATTGTTGTAGCTTTTTTAGCTTCCTTACTTGTATCACCTACCCTTGGATTTGTAGGGTTAGTGTCTTTAGGAGTAGTAACTTGTTACCTTCCTCTAAAGTTATATCCTTTCTCTTAGGAAACTATTAAATAGATTATCAGTTTCCCATCCTCAACTAAAGGTATTCACCCATCATATTTCTCAATCATCATAGAATGTAAGAATTTGAATTCATGATTGGGTAATTCATATGCTTGCATCATATTAACATCATAATAAAATTTAATAGTTGGGACACGTACCTTTCATAATGCACTCTAAAAGTGATCAATAGTAGTAGCACTCATCAATTCTATGGAGGTAAAAAACTTCCTTTAGGAGAATTAACAATTCAACATCAAACTCTCACCATCATTAGACATAGATTCAATATCATCCACATCTTCATCAATTGGATCAGTTATATCATATGGGGAAAGTCGAAAGAATCACTCATCACACCAATCAATATCAAAATCACAATGTGCCACATTCACTTTGGTGTTTAACATAATAGGCACTTTTTTTCTAGCCCCTATATTCTATTTTTTGTCATTCATTTCATCATGTGCAGGCCTCTTCCCTCTATCATGGTCTTGATTATAAAGAGCAGGTCTTCCTTGTAAATGATTTAGATTAGGAGCTCTATCTTGAATTATAGACCCATGAGGTAAACCAATTTTAGGTCTATCCAAATTGTATGGCATTTATTTAATAGTAAAAGGCAAAGTCTTAACCGTCTCTTCAAGGTTGGCATTATTAGTGGACTATATTTTTTTAGTTATAAGAAACTTTACATTAGCCCACTTATTTAAGGGATCTCCCACAATGTTTATGTTATTTTTAATTTAGATGGCCATATTAAATGCCAACCATAGGATCATGACAACCTTGTCCCATAAGTAGTATGTAGACTTCTTGTGAAAGGCATCATAATATTTAATCAAGCATGATTTATCACTAGGATGAATGTCCTCAGGCAACCATATCATGGTCTTATTAATCTGTTTACTGAATTCTTATAAAAACTCATTAGGGTTAATTTTAATGTTCTCTAATTTAGCCAAAAGAAACCTTGGATCAATCCTATCACCGTACTAAATTCTAAAAGCATTTTTCATCTCTTCCCATGAATCAATGCATCCATGAAGAAGGGATTTGACCTATTCATGAGCATCTTCTTCTATCATATGCATAAACAACTTGATGCAAACATCCTCATTCTCAACCTCATAATCTTTAATGATATTATGAAAATCCTTCAAGTGCTCATCACCACTCACTACATTATTCCCTTGGAATTTTATAAGCCAATTCCTTACTTCATTTGGGACGTCATTAGGATAGCCTTCTATTTCATTAAAATTGATAGGTTTAAATTTGGGAATATGGAATATAGGATAATCATTCTCATCTTGGTCCCTATGCCTCATGATTGGTTTAATGGGAGGTTCAAGAACAAATGAAAATGGGATGTGAGGGTGTGAGTGACATTGGCTTGGTGGATCAAACATAAAATGGGATTTAGCTGGTTGAGAAGGATCTAGATAATAAATGGGGCTTTAAGTTTTAGAGTCAATAGGAGAACTACACCAATCTTCATCAATCAAAATTTCAACAAAAAGTTTAGGATTTTTAGAATCTTTAGCCAAAATAGTCTTTTACAATAGTACTTTGCCCTTCAACTAGCCTCCAAACTTGTCTCCTTTGTCTTTGATGTAAACTTAGGGGTGAGATAAGTTGTTTTGATGAGTCACATTTGAAGGATGATATCAATCCTTCCATATTTGAAAGTAATAAAATACTTAAATATGATACTTAATGTAATAATAAACATTAGCACTGATCTTCTTTTAAACCAGATGATAAAGTTGGGGTCACCATTAGAATCAAAATTCTAGAATATAACATTTAATAAACTAATTGTGATACATGCTAAAATTAAACTTTGTTGAAGATCATTGATGAGATAGAAAGCAAAGGTACTTAAATTTTAAGAATTATGTTCAAAAGGGTAAATCACCTTCCAACATGCTATTTTAACAGGACTTTGAATTAAATGCAATAGAAGTCAATTATCAAATCTTTCAAATTTCTAGCAACTTTCCTAATGAAGTGATGAACTTGTTAATGGCCCAAAGTTTTAAAGTATACGTAAATAACCTAAGAATTTTAAAACTATGAGATAATACAAATAAATTTATTTAAAAATACATATGAGATTACTTGCATAAAATATTCCAATGTAGAAACCTTTTTCAAACCTGAACTATCACAACTATCTACAAGAGTCCTTGACAACACAAGTAACTAAGATTCAATGTACTCCCTGGTAATGGTGCCAATTGAGTGTTGGCATTGATGAACCAAAGATATTCAAATCAATGTAAATATAGGTAGAGAACTTTCAAACTTTAAATATTCATAGCTCTCTGCAAGAGTCCCTGACAACATAAGTAACCAAGGAACTTCTTTACTTCTTCCTTGTAATGGCACCAGTGAAGTATTGGTTCCCATTTGTAGCAAAGATCTAGGTTATAAATCCCTTTCTGTAGTTATATTGATTCCCATTTGTACACCTCTTTTAAAATGAGAACTAATCTAAACTTGAGAAGGGTAGATTATAGATGCAAACCCATTTGCAATTCGTGCATGGAATTTAAATCAAACATCTTTACAACACCTAGGTTTGTTTTACAAAAGGGGTCCTTTGATGTATGATATCACTTGAAATATTTCACCACTTGCATGTTTCATATACCCTTTCTCTTTCACACCACTTTTTCACTACTCAATCACACTGTGAAATAAAACATCTCATCTCGATATAACTCATCATCACACCATATGAAGGAATATACAACCTTATTTTCCACCATCACCTTGACAAGAAATATAATATTATTGGTGCTTATTGTTTCACACACAAAAGGTGAAACAAGATCATTAATCATGAGTTTCGAGTAAGATACGAATGTTAATTTACACTCTTTTACTTTATAAGAACCATGTATTACCGCACATAAAATCACATCCTTTTTATTATAACTTGTACTTTTAATTATAATTATTATATTATAGTATTAATTATAATATTAAACTATACTAATATAATATAATATATGCTTTAATTATATATTAATATATAATATATAATAAAATTAGATATTATATGATAATTGTATAAATAGTATAATAATTATGAAATATATATGTATATGTAGTATGTATATATATGTATGCATATTATAATATAATATATCAATATATTATAGTTTATAATATATATTAATAATAGTTATATTAATTTTTTTTTGAATATAATAACTTTGAGCAAATAATTAAAAATGTAAAGTCTTAAGTTAAAACTTGATTACCATTCAATAACACCAAACCTAATGTCTTGACGAGAAGCGGATTAAGTTTTATAAACAATTGACACTTGGATAAAGTATGAACTTAAAGAGGTTGATGACATGTAACAAGGTGGGTTGATGACATGTAACAAGGTGTGGACAAGTTGGAAGAAGTTGATAACATGTATCACATAAATCACAGACGTGGAGGGAAAAAAAGGTGCTTTAGTACACTCGAATCCCTCCTTAACTTGTACGGACGATCCTTTACAGTGATCTTTGTTTTGGCCTTGGATTTCCCATAGCTCTTACATTTTTAAGTGTGAACTGTATCGATTTGATTTTGACAAGATGATCAAAATATAATAAATTTATTTTTAATTTTTGGTTTTTTATAATATATTATTATATTATGAGACTTTAGCACAAATTTGTTCCCACGTGCATGAATAGGGGTAAAACATTGAGTGACGTTATCTTACCAATCTCCGGTAAGAGCTTCAAAATATTGTCCATGTGCACAAGCCAACAGATTTGACCAAGTCGTAATCATTGTTTTTGTAATATATTTTTTAACAATCTTACTGTGTAATCTATGCTTTATGGTCAGCTGCTATCCCCTTGCATTTTGTTTATCTTCAGAATTAATGATGCATTCCATTTATTTATCGGCATGAATAAAAGTTTAATAACAATGAATAGGTTTGTTTTGTGAGGGTACTACCTTTCAAGATATGGCATGCCAGTACCGAATAGGTTTGATTTGTAAGGGTACTATCTTGCAATATATGGCACGTCAATACCTTATTTTGATTCCAAGATGGATCAGATAATGCCCATAACATGTACTGCACAATATCGACAGGGTGGTGGAGAGAGTGGTGTAGCAGTAGCTTCTTTTGGATTTGAAAAGCACCAGGGTTAAAAAAAAATGTGAGCTTAACAGAATACTTGTCCCTATCTTAGATCCACAGTAGCTATGTTGCCCAGATCGTGTCATTTAGTTTCCATTTACATAATTCTTTTATGCAGGCAACGATTTGCACGTCTCCTTAAATTTCACACTTGTTAAGGTATTGAATTTAATCTACTTAAATGATTTTTTTTTTGAGATCTTTAACTGAATTTTAATCTCTTTAAATGTTCTGTGACCTTTAACTGAATTATCTCCACTTTCGAAGAATCAAAATATTGACATTTATGGTTTTCAGAGTCAACAATTATATAGAAAATGGCTAGAGAAAGTGACGATTCTTTATTTATCACTGTTTTTGCGATCACACCATGTGATTTGTTATATCAACTATATGTAAATAACGGTGTAATAAATTGATTTGTGTTTGGTCTAAAAATTGGGCCATTAAAGAGATGGGAGGGAGACAATCAAAGGAACTGAAGAAGAATAGTCTGACGAAAACAATAGCGGCTAAGAGTAAGTAGAATTTTCAAGTCCATCTGGTGATCCTTCCAAAATAAGATAATTGGATTCTTTGGGGGTTAAATGGCACATTTTAATAGTTTTAACATAACGTAAAATGTTTGGATGTTATTTTCACCTTTGCAGATTTGAAAGACGAATACATTGCAGTGGCCTTTTCTCCCACTTGATCACGACGTTGTGTTACTTTAAATGCCGCCGATATTTACTATACACCTTTAACTTTGAGGTTGATTACGTAAATATTAAGGCCTCACAGTTATCATTTCAATCCATTGGTGTTTGTGTCAATCAAGAAAATGTGGCGACTGAAAAAATGTGGTAATTACGTGTTTAACATAAAACTGGAAAATCCTAAGGATACAATACACTTCATTAAAATAATGTAAAATAGATGTTATCTCTAATTATTTAGTAAAAGATAAAAGTATAAGGATGATTTACAATATATAATATGGTTTGTTGTTATTTTTAGTTTAAAATTAATGTCAAGAAACGATACGGTTATATATTAAAGTATTCAAAATAATACTAATAAATGATATGGATAGACACTAGGAGTGTCAAAAATAATGCATTAACAAAATACAATAGTAAGTGTAAAACATAAAGTGGACAAAAATGTAGGAAGAAGGAGGTGGTAAATCATCTTTGAGAGGCAAAGAAATTTAATAAGAGGGTTCTCTTGATAATGGATATAGAGCCACCCACTCATTTAATTAGCAAG
>JARHVA010010538.1:0-45000 GCA_037957365.1 Torreya grandis | reverse complement strand
CTACAAAAGAATAAAATATTATTATTAAAATATTTTAATATTTATTACTACATCAAAAATATTATTTATTTCAATTAGATTAAATTGATTATTTAAATATATTAACCTAGTTACAATGTTTTATGAATTAGTTAGTGATGTCGATGTGAAAATGACTTTCACATAAAACAAGGGTTGTGATGTAGATTTAGTACCTAATATTAAGAATAATATTTGGATTAAAATATCTTTGACAAACATCATTATCTTAGTGGCTCAAACTTTGGAGTTTCTCCATAAAGGCCTTTGGGTAAGATCTTGGTGGTCAAGATCATCAATTTATTTAAAGTGATTATGGATAAACCATCAGGCTTAGTCTGCATGGCTTAACTTTCATGATTAAAACTATATATCAACAAAGGTAAGTAAAAGGGTTATAAAATAAAATAATAAATACAACATCACTTGAGGACATTTAAACTAATTAAACTAATAGTTGCCTATAAGGTGCAAGTTATGTCAAAAGGAATGCAATTTTATATTTTAGTGAAGTGGTGTTTTGTAAAGTGAAAGAGTGTAAATCAGCAGTCATACCTCACTCAAAAACTTATGAATTTTGACCCTATGCCAAAATTTATGCAATAAATATTAAGAAACAATAATATTATATTTATGGTGAAGGTGATGGTGGAAATTGAGTTTGTTTTTTTCTTCATACAACATGGAAATGAGATATCTAGGAAGGCAAGTTACGTTTCAAGATAAACTTGAGCAATCAAAAGGTGGTTAAGAAGGGAAAGGTCATAAAGAAGATGTAAATGGTCTCTGGGGATTAGTATTTACATTGTTTATTTACCATAGATTAAATAATACTTCTATTTATGTTGTTATGTAAGTTAGTAATTAGATTATAATAGTTTAGAGTTATATTGTTGAATTTAACAACAATATATTACATATAGGTAACTATATATTATATGGATATGAGGAGATTGTGGTGGAGATATGAGATCCATAATTATAGGAAATACTTTTCCTATATAAATGTATCATCCTGTATGAAATAATATAATGTGAGAATTATAATATTTTTCATTTTTTACTCTATGTATTGTGGTTAGATTCATTATTGATGGCTTGAGTTAAAACACTTGTGATCCTTAAATACCTATCATTGTTATCAAAGTAGGGAAAGGGAAAATTGGGAAGTATGGTCTATAAAATAGTGAAGCAGTAGTTATGCAAATAAGAAAAATCAAAGTGATAAATATGTAAAGTCTCAAAAAAAGATTTAATAATAAAATGAACATGAAGCATGATAAAAATGATGAAATGAAAATGTAAAATTATTAACCAAATAACTAAGATAAATATAAATGTATGCAATAATGTTTGTACTGGCACATTGGAACTATTACACCCTTTTTAGATTTATACCATAGAGAAAAACTCATGATAAATAAGGTATTACTCTTTCTTCTAAAAGAGGATAGTGAACTAGTACATAGGAAGAACATGTTCTGAAAGTTGTGTAAGTCAAGAGGCAAGTGATACAAAGTAATTATGGATAATGTTAGCACATAAAATTAAGTTTTTTGTGAGATGGTGGATAAATTTGGTTTTTAGAAGGTGGAAAATCCATACCCATATTAGGTTTCATGGATTCAAAAGGGCCATAATGTGTTGGTAAATGAGAAATACTTTATGAAATTCCTAATTGACACACACCAAGATAAGGTATAGTGTGATGTGATACCAAAGGACGTGTGTCATGTAATTTTAGCATGGCCTCAAAAATATGACATAAATGTTATGCATGATAAATGAGTGAAAATATATCACTTATAAAATGATGGCAACAAGTTCATGCCAATTTTTTTGAAGGACAAGGAAGAAGGAGAACACAACACTACCTTGGTATCATTGTATTCCATGAAACTATGTCTTGTTGATTCATTTTGTCAAACAACTCATGTGCCTTTAGTATGCTTCCACATTTTACATAAATGTCTATCAGGGCATTTATAAGTAAGTCATCTCTTACAAATATTCTTTCGATTATTATTTCATAGAGCTCCATAACCTATTCCAAAGGTCCCACATTTTATCAAATAGATCTTATGTCATATGTAAACTTCTACATTTTTCATACATGTCTATCATGGCACTCATGGAAACCACATATAATAAAAAATTGCTTTATATTATACTTTGATGGATATCCATATCGTCTTTTAAAGCTCCAATTTTGACACAGGTTTGGAATATGTTGGCAAAGGTTGTGGAGTCTAGATTTACACCAAATAATTGCATTTGTTTAAATTTCTTCAAAGTCTTTTCAACAAGCCCATCTTGCATATACCCTAATATAATTATATTCCATGAAATTTGAAAAATTTATGAAGTGCAAATTTTTAGAAAAAGATGATCAAGACTTTTCAAAGAAGTATTTGAGCGATCAATCCTTAGCATTTCAATAAGAAAGTTGAGGAAATGGTATAACAATTAAATGAGATTAAAATTTTCCAAGATTCATTAAAAAAAAAACTTTATTTCCCACTTAAACCTTATAATTTTACAAAAGCATCCACTAAAAATGGAAGAGTACCTGTATTGATGTACATATTTGCTTTGATGAAAGCTTTCTTCCACCCTTCCATAATTTATATAAGTGTAAATGGTCTTGTGTCTAAAAATCATATTTTTATCCTTAGATATTCATCTACATTGTATAAACTTAAAATAATTTGGCAATCTAGAAATGACATGGCTTGTAAGCTTGAATGATACCAAAATGGCAACTCCTTTCAACTAACATGTAATTTACACATTTATGTTTTCTATTTTTGGGTATACGTATAAAATAAAATTATCCATCCTTAACCAAGTTTTTTGAAGGAAATGAGAGGCACATTATGGCTCCATATTAGTATGGAGGCCCATAAAATACTTGTAAAGTACTAGTGTTGAATTTTAATCTGATAGTTGTCATATCGGCTTATTCTATTTGTATGACACCACTTTAGAGTATGATTTTTATGTTAGAGGTGTTTCTACATTGATGAAGATCCTCTTGCCTATGCAGTCTATATGGTGGTTTTACTCCACCTTTATAAAATTAATTAATACATATTTCACAACTACATTCTTACAAGTAAATTTCTAAAGTTAATTTTGAAGAATGATAATGATTGAACCTTTCCATAATCTATATATTAAATTTACTGGGTTATTCACAATCACTCTTTCAAAGAATATATTATGTAAGATGTAGTGTATCATGTATATAATTTATTTTCTATGGTTTGTGTGTTTGTTTTTAGTATGTCACTATTTTTAGAATCCCTCTCTAGTTTTCATTACAATCACTTATGGAATTCCCTAATCCAAATTAGAGATGTAACAAGAAGATAATTTGATCAAGTTTCAATCAAATTAAATGAAAATTTTGTTGGCTAACACCTACATAGGCTACTCATGCAAATCATGTTGCCAGGATTTGGTGGAATACTAATAATGCTTTCACTTTAGACCTGTTAAAAGGTAATTGGTCATATCGACAAATGGAAATGCTAGATATAATTTTTAAGTCTAATATATTATCATAATTAATTATTCTATAATATAGAATATCTTTGAATACCATGATGAAAATTTAGTTTGACAGATACGTTGATAGAACTGGTTATGCAACATTCTTGCTAGAAAGATTATTTCATACATATCACCTTGTGATTTGATTTTGACTTTCAATGTGGGATGGTCTTCATGATAATTGAGTATAATTGTGGAATTATCCATATTCAAATCTTGAATTAGATCTTAAACATGTGTTGGATGATATTACGTACCAAGAAGCAATGTGGCAAAGAAGTCATTTTCCAACACCATCACAACAATCAGAGGATGATAGAAATTCATGAGATCATGATGGGCACTACTCAAATTAGTTGTAAATAAATGACAGTAGATAGTGGTACATGTCTACTTTAATAAAACTATCTCTCATTCAGTCTATTCTACCCATCAAATCTTAGATATTACCATTTATTATAGTTAGTGGCAATCAACTTTTTTAAGTGGAATGTTGAATCATCGTCCAGAGCCCTAAACATCTTTCCTATATTATGTAGGATGGAGATGATAGAATTTTGTATAATTTTATACATGTAATGAAAAAGAATATTTCATTTAGTTTCATAATTGTGTTCTTTTATTTCATGAGCCTCTATAAATTTGGGGGCCAAAAATTATGGTCCAGTAGGTGGGAAGTATGGTAATGGTGGACTATGAGGAAATCATTTTAAAAAATTTGGTGGCCTATTTTGCTACAATAAAGCTCTCACAACTCAATATGGCTTATGCCATGACCTTACTATGGATGATAAGGCAATGTACCATTAAAATTTAATGGGATAAATTTCATCCCATATGGGCTCATACAATTTATAATGCACACATATCATACAAATTTTTATTGTGTCACCTAATATCATTTCCTTTCACGTGCTGTCCATAAGTACCAGTATGTGCATTCCTCTAATTCAATACATTGAATTATTAGTTGATAGATAGCCAGAATATTACATGCACTTTGTAGTAACTTCATTTTTTTGACCGTATCCTTATTATATGGGGTTCATAGCAACTTTGATTTTTTAAAACCCTATCTTGATTCTATTGGCTTCCTAGAAATTTATCTTTTTTTAAACCTTTCCTGATTTTATTAGCTTTGTATCAAAATCACATTCCTATGTCCCACCCACATGCACACAATTAGTGTGTGACAATTAAGATTCTATAAACACAACTACCTCATGGATGCACTATTTTGTCCATTTCTCTGGTTTCATGCTTTTGATATGTTTTATGAAGGGTTTTCGATTGATTTCAACAAGGTTTTGTACATTATTATAACCTTTATGTTCATATTTTCTTTCATATTTTTCTTAAGTGGTTTCAATTCTCATATTTTAATTTTTATGTGCAGTTCATGTCTTATATTACAGTATGTTTGACCAATATGTGCATTTATTAGTTATGTCTGATTGGAAAGGAAGATAAATTTATATCAAAATCATGTTATTTTATCCTGAAAATGAAATCATATGGTAATATGACACTTTTCTATTCGTTGAAGTGTCTTTACATAGTGCATCCTACATTACTTTAATAGACAGGATAGGATTATGTTTATCATGAAATTATAGGGTATAGGGATGTGCTTGGAGGTCTTCTCACTGAGATACATGATGATGTGACTTTCATGTATGGATTATTTCTAGATATTCACATTTGTTTCACAAACAAACATCTTCAACAAGTATCATCAGGATACAAACAAAATGAAATATGATAAATCACTAGGGATGCATTTTAAATGCCTAATTTAGAATACGTTCTTACAGATGAATTTTTTGATACTTTGATAGATTTTCCATTGGTCGACATATTTGTCAATGCTGACATGGATCGATTCTCGTTTACTTGTTTTCTAATGTTCGCATTTGTAGCTTCCATACTATTTTTCATTGTCTCCACCTACTTGATGTAATGTTCAAAGGAGGTCATGGATTTTTTTATGTAGATTTGTTGTACTACTCTCGATAAACAACAAACTTTATTTTTACTATTTATATGGTGTCATGAACTTCTTAATGTTTTTACATATGATAAAGTGTAAAATAAATTTATATTTTGAATGGCCGAATATGGATTAAATGTAATAGTGAATGAAAAACAACATATTTTAATGAGAGGTAAAATAAATGTATCCAAAAAGGGTGTTATCATGTTTGTTGATGCATATAAGTCTGACTACCCATTTTGATGATTCGTAAGTGTTTTAATGTTGTTTAGATCAAATTATGCCTATGTTTTATGCATTATTAAATCATTTTCTTTTGTAAATTATAATATATGATAGATAACATTTAATTGATAAAAAAAATTCCACTGCATTACATGGAAAATTATGTTTACTCAATACCAAAAGTCTATTTCTAATTCATTCAATAAAATGTTATCTTTTTAGCCTACAATAGATGGAAAAAAGGTGGGAAGAAAAAATGTTCCTTGAACTACAGAAGCTAGGCAAGTGTCCATTTTATTGTAGTTTTATCAAGTTGGAAAATTTTCTTGACATCAACGATGAAGACTTTTGGGTTACCTAGGTTGAGTAGGACAGGGTTGACGACTTCGTCAAAGAAGAATCAAGAAGGGAGTTGTTCCCTAAAATTTTTTATGTTTCACATCTCAAGAAAAAATTAGATTTTACTGGAAAGGATAGAAAGATCACTTCTACCTCTAAATATATCATGTAAGTCACCTCACACTATAGAATACAAGTTGGTGTCTATTCAGATACTATTATGTTCCATTCATGTAACTTTTTTTCCCTTTACATGATAGTTTGTTTATTCACCTTAATCATGTAGCTAATGGTGTTCATATGGACCCAATGACTTTTGGGAAAGTGATGTCATGCTAAAAGACAAGTCTTTAATACCCAAGGATGGAAAGGGTATCTGATCAGGTCGAAGGCATATAAGGTGTGGTTGTCATTGTCATTTTAGCACACTACGCATGGTCTCTAGACCTGATCATGTGCTTCTAACATACAATCATGTATAACACACAGACAATGAATGCAACTATTGCCATGACCAACAATATGAATATTTCAAGGGTAAGAAATGTTTTTTTACTCCTTACATCAGCCCCCAACTTAATGAATGGGTTCATAAGCTACTATTATTAGGAATGTCTATTGATGCTATCTACCTTGAACACTAAGAGATGGTACATGATAAACTCATATTATTTAATGGTGAAACACAATGGGATAATTTCTTGAGTAAGGATGACATATACAATAGAGAATGATTGATGAAGAAGGTAAAATATGTGTACCATGATGATGATGCAAAAAGTGTTTGAGAATGGGTGTTGGTGAATATAGACAAGTGGCTTTTATATCAGGGATACAATGGGGGAGAGCTTGATGGGTATGGGGAAATCCCCTTCATCTTGGGTATCCAAATACCACAACATCTAAAATGGTTGTTGACATTTGGGAAGCATAATTTATTAGTGATGGATGTAACATTTGGGATGAATGTACTAAAGGTATTCTCCTCATGTTTGTAAGATTAGTTGATAATATTAGGTGTTCTAATGTTTTTAATAATAGTAGTTATTCTAATGTTTTTATTTTTTCTTATGCAGTTCTAATTGTATACATTGTTAGCATTTGATTACAAACATGAAGGTGTTCCCATTACATGGGTCATTATGTCTTGGTCATGTACTATTGACATACGACAATGGATGAAAATTCTTCTTCAAAGAGTGAATTTGAAATATATTGAATGTATAATGAATCCCTTCATGGTCGATGATGCCAATGTGAAGATAAAAGCTATTAGGTACATCATTGTTATTCCTAAAATCATCATGGAATTCAAATTTGGATTCTCATAGACACCATCCCCACCTTATTCCATTAATTATGTAAGACTATTATGTTATGTAGGGATATATTTGACTATGAGGTCTACTAATACATTTAGCATATTTATCGCACGTGGGTGAAGAATTTGAAAGCAAAGGTGAAATATGATGATGTAAGAGGTACAATTTTTTTTGAGTTGGGGTTAATAATTCATATTTGTGCCAATGAGAACATGGATAAAAGGGAGTCTAGAAAGTTTGTAGAAATATATTTCTCCTCTCAAGCCACTTTTATCAAATACTGGGAACAATAATAGGCATATAGGGTTCTAATGTGGTCATGATGTTGTCAAACACTTACACATGTTGGGAAAGACACTAATGAATATATATAATCTTACCTTTCTCTTTTAAAATGTCATATCTTAAGCATAGTAAGGACTTTTCAACATCATAGGGTGGATTGGTTGGTTAACCAACTAACAACATTGGTTTACATATATTATTGGTGGCTATAGCTATACAAAGACATCGACTTACATAAGAACATCAAAGATTAAATACTTATAAATATTTCATGGGTACGAGCTTTGATGATCTCAATTTCTCATGTTACCTTCGATAATAGAGACCCTTATATGACATGGGTATAAATTATGAAATATGAGACATTACATTATTGCATCTTCAATGTAACACATTCTTTATCGATGTGTAATTTCTCATTTTCACTCCAAGGATACAATTTCAAGCATGTGTTCAAGGTGGACCTGATGAAAAAGATGATAAATCAAGTAGTTGTAGAAGATGTAGCCATAGTGCATGGTGTTAATGAGAGCATCAACAAAATTGATATTGAGTACCATGTAAGTTTATTTTTCCCCAATACTATATGCACTGATAACTTCAAGGTGATTGTAGTTTGTGTAATACATTTTCATTGCCAAATTTAAAGATAATGGAGTTCTAATTGAAAATGAGGGAGAATAAGGCATGGATGTTAGAGGTTTGCACACCAAAATGCATAGTATATTAGATATGAATATTCAAGGATCAAGCCATGTACTAGAATGTGTTTTAGCAAATCTGGTGGATGAAATTAAAAACTAGCTAAGGGAAGCTTATAGTGTACATCTAGAAACTACTCACAGTCATATGTTTTTCATTTTTTGGGAATTTATAACTGGATGCTTTTAATTTTATGAATAGATTCCATATACTACTAGAGTTGATGATGTTGATTCCCTGATATGTAGAGCATGATAAATATTTGAGAGATGTTGTGTAGTAGATAGCTGTGTACAAACTATGGCATTATTCAAAAAATATATGGCACATGTTTATAACAAGGTGTAGATCAAGTTGATATCAAATGCACAACACCCAATGCCTCATCCATTTAAAAAATTGTAAGATGGGCATGAAACTTACACTCATAAATAAAAAGACTTCATATAAAAAAAGAATAGAGGTAGACATCAAAGCATGTCACAAGAGACCCCACTTTTTCCAAACTAACCTCTTAATAATCCAAAATGACAAGTTTGGGATGATGATCTTAATAGGGAAGCGAAGTGAGATATGGGTGGTCATAATAGAGATACTGCATCTTGATTGTGTCCCTTTATAGGTTTTAGTGACAACACAAGAACAATAAATGCATGCAACATTAATAAATTCATGTAATGAAAAATAAATACCTTTTTTTGAAGGTAAATAGTTCTTGTATATTTCCCACATGCAGTAACATATTGCTTAAATGTATTATCTCTTAAAGGATTTTCTCAATGATATTTAAAGCTAATTCAAGGAATGTGATAAAGCTAGCCATTATTTTAAATATAAATTGAATTTATAAATATTATGTAAACAAATAATCTTAATGATAATATTTACTCTTCAACATCTTTGAATATTTCCGCTGAATAAAAGCACTAGTTGTGAACCACGGAAGTTAAACTTATTTATCTCCTTTTTAATGTTCACAAGTAATTTACCAAGCCCAATAAGATATTATACCAAAAAAATTTGGTGAAAATCTCATAATGATATCATAAACACACTTCACACGCTTAGACAATTTTTTAATCCCAATCCATAAGGTAAACCTTAAAAGGCCTCCCAATTAGACTTATCACTTTCTTACTTAGTGATCACCTTCCATTCCCATTGTATTCCATATGATACCCAAAGTGAAGGCATTTACATAGGTGTTTTTGTGCTATCTAAATCAAGATATAAACATGAGGAGTTATATTAGGTCCCAATTGATTCTCATCTTTCAATTCCCCTCTTAACTTGCAAAACACATAAACTTTGTCAAGAAAACACGTTTTGTACCCTATAAGTAAAAATAGGGCACACGCTAACTATATAGGATGGATCTTGAGAGATTATTCGTTAATCCCAAAACCATTTCCAGGTCATACTATCCCTCTTGGATGCATCTAAAACCATTTCTTTCCAATTAGGTCAAAAACAAGGGTTTTAGAGTGTTTAAGGTCATTTTGACTCTTAGTGTTTGTTCATAAGAACTTTATGTTTAACCTATGAGAAAATTATAATAGAAGCATTTTTAAGATAGTATTAAACATTTCCCAACTCCTTGGGTCTCCATTCTACGTGTCCATACAAGTGTGAGCTCTTGAAGTTGGCTTCTTGAGCTTGGGAGTGCAATATGAGTAAGCCTAAGGTGTTCTTAAGCCAATAAACGACTTGTGATCTCTTCTAAATTCCAATGGATCCAAACCATCTCATATATCTCATTGGAGATGTTCAAATGTATTATAGGGTTGACTTATTGTTAGATATGAGATTATCCCTCCAATTAAACTTTAGGCCTAGTCAAGCCTGGTAGACTTGTTACTTCTATGGGTTTAAGACACCATGTTTGGATTGTTAGTAGCGGGAGGCCTCATTCATTCTTGTTCATGTTTGAAATCAGTCACCAAAACCAAATAATATGAGCATAAAGATATTTGATAATACTTCAAGACACTTATTAGGGAAAACAACATTGAATATTACTCTAGCTCCTTGTACATTGCCCACTTTGTGCCAAGTCATGCCAAATGATTTGAACTGTAACATTCTTCTGGGGTGGTCTTGGGTACATGAACTTTAAGCAGTTCCCTCTACATTGTACTCATGTTTAAAATTTACTCATAAGGGATTGATTTACACATGTCCAATGGATATTAGTCCCTTCAGACATTGTGTAATGGTACAATAACCCAATATTACTACACTAAAATTCTATAACCATGATTTTAATTCTCAATATTTAATAAAATATAGGTAAAAGGGACAATGGTTTTGTAAAAATGAGAAAGGCATAGTTTAAACTATTGGTCCTATAAATAATATAAGCTAGAAAGAATTGGGATTTTTAGAAAAATCTATAAGACACAAACATATCTCTAACAATACAATTTTTTTTATAAAGAACACAAAAAAATGCATGCATATCTCCATAATTGAGATAGAATTATTCAAATTTCATCTAATTTATGAGGATTCTTCCCCAAAAATCTTGACACTGAATGCATTTTCCAATGATGAATCATTACTAGAGTACTTTTGGGCATATGAGGATCTCCCTTCCTTCTATCATAAGAATAGGTTTTCTCATGCCACCTTTACTCATGCTTACTTTAGTGAGAAATATGATACCAATGTCCAACACTATACATTAAATTCTATTCCTACCACACCATTCAATGTAGAGAAGTATAATTTGTTAACCCTAAAACAATCAAGTATAAATTTGGGACAAATAAGGACCCTCAACCAATTTTACTTGCTACCATGATGTATGCTGATGAAGGAAAAATTTATCGATAGGTACTCCATGATTTTCCTAAAATCTTTTATTGGTCTTATTATAATATGATTTGGATTTATATATCTCTATAAATGCATAACATATTATTATACACATAAGCAAAACTAGTAAAACAAAAAAAAATGGAAAATACATCCTAAAGTGGCATTATTGGTAAAAATGAAATTCAAAATATCTTAGACATTAGATTTATAATCTAGCCATTACACATTTTGACTAAGTACCTAGTATTATTCCTATCAAAAACCCTAAAGGTGACATTTGGTATTGGACCAATTACTACGATTTAAACAAGGTTTATCCTAAATATGATTTTCCATTACTTAATATAAACATGATTGTAGATTCTAAAAATGGATATGAGAAATTCTCATTTTTTATAGATTTATAGGATGTAACCAAACTAAAATTAACCCCATATATGAAAAAAAGACTATAGTTACCACTCTTTTGGGTGCATTTTGTTATATAGTCATGCCTTTTGGATTTAAAATTGTAGGAACCACATATCAAAGGGTCATGACTCATATATTCCATGATTTTATTCATAAAATTATTGAGGATTATGTTAATGATTTAATTATAAAATACAAATATTGCCAATACCATGATATTTATTTATGTAAAATATTTGAGCACTTGCGTAAGTTAAATGTTCAATTAAATTAAAAAAAGTGTGTTTTTACAGTGTCTTCAGGAAAACTCCTAGGATACATTATTTCTCAACAAGATATTGAGGTTGATCCAAAAAAGATAAAATCTATTGTATAAATTCCACTTCCAACCAATCTAAAATAATTATGATGTTTACATGGTCGAATTTAGGATATTCATCATTTCATCACTTAGTTGGTTGATAAAATAATCCCTTTCACTCATTTTCCAAAAAAATGTATAAAATTTACACGAGATGACATCTATTAGTAATGATTTGAGGAAATAAAAAATTATTTATCATACCTAAAATTACTTATGCCTCCCATTCTACATAAACCATTACTTATTTATATATCAACCACCCATGAGGCCCTAGGTACCCTACTAACATAATTTGATGATAATCACAAATAACAAGCAATTTATTATATCATTTGCTAGCCAGTTTAGTATGAATGCAAATATAAAACCATGAGAAAACTATGTTTATCTTTGCTTCTTACTATTCATAAAGTATAACATTATTTTCTCAATAATGAGTTCATTTTATAATTATATAAGATTTGTTAAGGTTCTTAATGAATAGAACATATGTAATCAACCACAAAACAAAATGGGTATTGCAAATTCCTTAATTTGATCTAAAATTTATAGCCCAAAATTCAATAAAAGGACAAATGAATAACTAACCAATTGGATGTGACTCCTTTGCCAAATTTAATTCTACTCGCCGATGCTTTAAGGAACGAGTTCGAAGCATATAACCTATCTTCCAATCAATGTATAATGTTTTCCAATGGATCAAAATGTAGAATAGGGGTAGGATTTGGTACTTCATTTTTCACCCTCGAGGGTGAATACATGCCTTTCTCTTATAAAATTAAACTTCACTTGCACCAATAATATAGCTGAGTTTAAGGCCTTAATCATTAGATTATCTATAACACATAAGATTAATATAAAATACATTCAATTTTGTGGTGATTCCTAATTGGTTTATAATCAAGTTAATAATCATTTCCAAACCAAAGAAGATCATCCCATACAATATAAATAAATGGTATATAAACTCACATAGACATTTGACACATTTTATATTGACAGTATTTCATGTAAATATAACTGCCATGGAAAGTGTGTTATCCTTAATGACTAATGATGATAATCATATAAAATTTAAAATATAATAGATATGAAATCCTTCCATTTATTTTGATAAAATAATGTCTCAAGGGCATTCTTGTTGTTACTCATAATACTATAAACATAGAATGGTACAATGATATTTATAATTTTCTTTATCGAGCCTATATACCATACCATTTTTCATGAAATGATAAACAAAAATTACAGTGCAAAGCACTTCATTATGTTATTATTGGAAATTATTTGTTCAAACACACTTTTGATAGATAATGACTCTAATACTTCAACAAACATGACAATGAATGTGCTGGGAATTTTAGGAGACATGCCATGTCATAAACGCTATTATGCCAAGGTTATTTTTGGCTTATAATGGAAAAAGAATGTAATAAACATGCAAATAATGTTTTCAATCCCAAAAATATAATAATTTGAATCATGCATCATCACATGAGTTATATCTGATTATTTGACCATGGCCTTTTTCATTATGGGGATTTGATTTAATAAGAAAGGTAAATTTGATATAAATTTATTATCACAGCTACAAAATATTTTTAAAAATGGGTGGAATCAATTCCACTTGAGTTTACCATAGGGAATGACATGCGTAAGTTTATGATGACCAATACTATTTCCCATTTTGGCATACCTTCAACTAATATTTTTTATAATAGGACATCATTTAAAAATAAGATGGTGAAATTATTGTACAAAAAATACAAGATTAAGTATATCTTTTCTAAATGTAACAACCCCTAAAGTTGTACTTAGAATAATGCAGTAATTTTTTTTAAAGAATTTATTTACTTAACATGCATTAACTCAAAGAAAAATTATACTAAATAATTTATCCAATCATATAAATATCAACAACTTAGAATAATAATACTTAGAAATAATAATATTGAATACAATATAATAAATCATAATTGCAAGGAAAATAAATATATTAGAAATCAACCAAAGTTGTTCCAATAATATAACTATTGGTCAAGTATATTCAAATAAAACACAATTACATTTCTATTAGGTATTTAACCTTTATATAATAAATAGATACCAAGCTCTCTGAAGTTTGAGTCAGACCAACTCGTGTATCTCTTATAATCTCAAGTGAAGTCTCCAGGTAAGTAGTACTATTGTGGGGAGGGAGAGCATCATCCAAGCACTTTTCCACATCAACCATGGACTAATGATCCCCTACACTAATCCCATCAGAGAATGGCCTTCCCTTCATGGATGAGTAGATAGTGATGGTGTGGAAAACTAGTGTAATAAGCAAGTACCTAAGTGTTGTATGATTTGTAAAACTAAACATGTAGTGTATCATAGAAAACCCATTCTATTTCAAGATATTGCACCAACATGTAAATCATACACATGAAAAGATAAAATCTCAATAAACATATTTTAATCTCAAGATTCATATAATTTACATCCTATTAGAAATCACATCACATCACATGCTAAACATAAGAGTAAGTAAATTATACATTTATTCCATCAAAATATGAATGAATCTTACATTATTTTCTAGCCTTAAATATAAATAATGATTACTATTTATACCACCTAGGTAAAATATAGTTTTAGATGAATATTTAAACTACCATAATAAGATCCATACAAACTACACCCCATATTATCATAGTTTAGTGTTCTAAGGCATAACTACATGTTTTCCATAATCAATCATACATAAAAATATTAAATACATGGATCCATAAGCTTATATTAGAGCAACTTGATATAAAAAGCAAGTAATAGTTTACAAAAACACAAAAATCTAACCTAGAATTCATTACACTCTAAAGTTTATAGTCATGCATACATAAATTCTTACAAACTATCACAAAACATTTTTTCATAGAAATAACCAACACTCATAAATTTACATAGGTGTGGGTCTACACATAATAATTAAATTATGTACCATTCACATATAAAATAATTTAATACAATAGTACTCTATGACATCAAACAATATCATAGATCATTATGCATGAGTACCTACTCAATCACATATGAACATTCTTCCACTTATAAATAATAATAAAGCAAGTACAAGATTATATCACCTGGGTATATACTAGAATATACTACAAATTAAAAAATTAGGAGAAAACATAACATCTAGGCACACATCATGATGTTTTATTTTATGTTATAAAATTTTAAATACCTTTACATACTAATACCTTCACAATATATACTACACAATATTTTTCAGCACTATCAACATATATATACTAATAGTTATTTGTGAGCTAAGAATTTGACTCAAGAGAGGATGGTTAGTATCGTGTTAGTTTCAAAATGAAAATAAAATAAAAGAAACACACTAATTAGCATAACATCTTGAAGTCTAGACACTAGGGAGATCTTAGTTAACAAACATGAATAAAACACACAACTAAAACACAAAATAAACTTTCTTTTACCTTCTTTGGATGCTCCAAAATGGTTGTTTTAGTGGCTTTCTTGGCTTGTGCTCATGAAGTCTTCATCAAAGGAGGCTTGGCTATCTTCTCTTCTCCTTGGTACCTTGTGGCTTTAGATTGGCTTGGAATCAATTTGTCATGCTAACACTAATTTTAGTGGCTTCTTAAATATATTTTTGCATTATAAATTTGCACCAAAATCACTTAGAAATGATGTTCATGGCCTCTCTATTTATATATTTTTGAAAATGGCTAGAATCAACCTGAACCATCCATCTCAGGATTGAGATGTGTGGCTAAGGATTAATCCAATTATATTGATAAATAGGTTCATAAATGTTTGGAATAGAGGAACAATTAAGATGCATGGAGGGCATTGATGAGGCATGGGAGGCATGAATCTTGATATTTGTGGCATTTATGGCCTAGGGATGTCTTCCCAAGAAATGAGGTCACATAATGATGAAAATATTCAATATTAATTTCAAAAAATAAGTATTCAACAATTTTAGATGGAATTCTTAATCAGGCTCTAATTTGGTTTAATTAGTTCTTAAGCATGTTTAAGCACTTTGTGCACAAATTACTCAAATTGATCATAATGTCTTGTTATTAGTCCAAAATTTGATTGGATTAGAACTGGAAGTCAATGTTAGATGCATTGGATTCGTTATCCCATTTAGGATGCTGTCAAAAAATAATAATAAAGGTACGTGTCTTGTGCAAGAGAGTTGGTAGGAAATAACAATCCAGAGCATCCAAGTGTAAATTTGGCATTTTGACTCAAAATAATCTGATCAAAGTTAGCTAGCCCATAAATTGCATTGCCCCATTTAGGTATACCTTGGCAAAAATTAGCACTTGAAAATGTCAGTTTCACATTATTTAGTGCATTTTAGTTTTTTTAGGCCAAAATCTTGATTAGAGGTCTACAGTTTTCCCCTATTTGAGAAGATGTTACAAACCATAGGGAAATAAATGTCTTCTCAAATAATGAGAGATGACCTGTATGCCAAAAAGAAGATGATGATTGAAGAACAATGCTCTAAATAGTTTTAGGAAGCCTATGATGATGCCCACTCAAGGGAGTGGCCATCACATTTATTGATGTATGGTCCCTCAAAAAGAAGAAAGAATAAAATTGTAATTAACCCATGGTTGAGATTAATCCATATGAGAAAATTATTGCATGCATTGATTTAAAAATATTACTGATTTACCTAAAGGTGTGTATAATCAAGAATAAAATTCAAAATAATTTTTTGTCCATAGGCGGTTATAATCAATAAGAGGACCTAGATTGGCTAAAGATGTCAGTGCCCTAATTAAGGTTGATTAACAATCATAACTCAATGATATAACCTAAAATACGTATTAAAGATGAGAAGGTATAAAGTGATGAAAGAGATGAATAGAGGAATGAGATTGATCAATAGAAAATAATTCAATTATACCTACTAATTAGGAGATGTTCATCCTTATTAGCAATGATACAACTAGAATGGCCTATGGTTTAATTTGATCAAGGGTGGGATGGAAGGATTTCCTAAGATGCTAAGGAGAAACTTATGTGGCTCCATTGATTGTAGACCTCCTTGAAGCTAATTTTTGATGTAGCATATGATGGTAGGCTTCATGATATAACACCATGAAGACTTGGCCAAGATATGTGTAAGGATTGACTCCCAATCCAATAAGCACTTGAAAATAATGCACCAATGATAAAAACCATGATGAAAATGTTGATGTATAAATATAGATGGACTTAGGAATAATGTGTGTAAAGAATCACCTAATACATACATATAAACTGAGTCAAGGCAACAGTGTTGAAATCAAACAAACAAATATAAAAGCAAATAAATAAATAAACAAACAAACAACTTAAAATAAATAAACAAATAGAAAGCCTAAAAATAAAAGCAAAAGAAAGCATCCTAACAATGACAATGCCCCTATAAGGTGGATCAAGGATAAATAACTAAGCTTAGATAGGACAAATATTTTTGGATTTTGAAATATTATGCATGTTTTTGGCATTTTGAGGTATCTTAAATCGTTATAGAATGATAAGATACCTGCTTACAAAACAATGAGAGCATTTGGCTTAGGTTGATCAAAAAATGGTGAGAGCATATGGAAATGAGGACTAAGGTGACCTTAACATGAATTGATCATGACCCACATAGTCCTAAAATAACCTTAAGTCATAGTAATTCCATCCACAAAAAAGGCAGAGAAAAACCAACTAGGTCCCAACAAGTTCTCAAATCTAGCAAATGGCTAGTCAAATGAAAATAGTGATGTCAAGGTGATGTGACAATGCATGATAAATAAGTGTTGCCCCTAGATTTCCCTTAGGTGGTTATAACTAGGATACAATATCATAGGTCAATGATACTAGTTTTCCCATAGGTGGTTATCATTAGTAGCAAGACTAGCGAGACACTGATTTTCTCATACACGGTTATAATTAGGCTCACATAAACAAATTTGATAGGATGAAAGATATATTGCTAGATCAACTATCACACTAATTTTATAGACTCTCATTAAAACAAATATTGGATTTATTGTTAAAATTTTATTGGAATCCTCTGGTAAAAAGTTTAAGAAGAACCAGAGGAACTAAGATCAAAATAGGATTTGGTAGGATGACTAAAAATAGGGTTTGGTCTAGATAAGAATGTAATGATAAGATGGCATGGTCTTTCCACGGATAATTATGGTTTGATAAATTCATGAAAATGGTAAGAAGGTTTCCCCCAATTAAGAATGTGATTTGTTGGGATATGAAGCAATGGTAAAAGGATATGTAACAATGGCAATGACATGGAAATGTGAAATGGTATGGTACATGTTTTTGGCCTAGGTGTGGTTTTTGATTCTATTGTTCCTATTGATGGGGAGATTCATGTCCTAATCAACAAATGATACAAATATAATGCTTGATCATGTTAATTGCTATCCTAAACCTTATCTAAATAATTGCTCCATCAAGAAATACCTAAAATGTGATTATGAAAATGTTGTGATCTTCATTGGTCATTGATTTTGATTCCTTCAAACATTGAGACAAGGTATCTTTGTATCCTCCACAAAGGAAAGTATGACCTTGGATGGTAAACAAGGACAAATAATGGATGCTAGGTTTGATGGTGAAATAGAATGGTAGATGATAATGGAATGTATAATGGTGGGGAAACAAATAAAGATTAGGATGTTTAGTCACACATAATGTTTTTGATGTTGGATTAGAAATTATCTTAATTGTGATGGAGCCAAAAAATTATTATCTCAATAGGAGCACCATATTTTTATATTGTTTGATCTTGAGAGTAGCTACCCTTTGATTATGATATAGATAGGAAGATATTTTGATTTAATCTTTGATTTTGTCTTCATCAAGCAGTGAAAAAATTTTGTGCTCAGCTATTGGTGCCTCAAAGAGGTTTTCATCAATGAAATTGTCTTGATTGTCCCATATCACCTTCAAGAAGGTTTCACTAAGGAATGTTGACTTTTGAATTTTCTTGTCTTCTAATGATTCTAAAAAAGTTTTACTAGAAGATGTTGAGTTCTAACTTTGATTTTTCCATAACACCTCCAAAAAGGTTTCACTAGGAGAGTGTTTTTATACTATATGAATGTGGTCTTAACCTCCTTGATCTTATTTAATTGCTATGTCAGGATGTATGCAATTCAACAAAGTGTGATTCTATCAATCCCAATTGACACTTGTGGGAGATGAAATGTCAATGATATGGCTATTTTGGTTGATGTTAATGGCCTATGGAATGGTAATGGAATGGGGAGAGGCTACATAATCCTCATAGAAGATACTAGGATAACTTGTGTTAAAGATAAAATACTCATCCTCAAAAATTGTAAAAGGATCACAAATGTATTCAAATTTATTTGTAAGGCATGCATAATAAATTTTATAGTAGATATGAACATATTTTTCTTCTGAATTTGATTCTAACTCAAAAAACTCTAAAACTAATGTTGAGGCTCATGTTGATTCAGATTTTGATGGTAAATCTGATGTTATTTCAAGAATATAACCTAACTCTAACTCTAATTCTTCATCTGATGGGTACTCTGTTACAATGATGTCTTGTTCAATGTTTGGTATTGGACCAGTAATTACCTATGATGGCATAATAGGCTCAACAAAGACTAGTTTGTCAAAGTAAGACTCCTCCAGGATGGGAAAAAGGTCAAGATAGAACTCCTTAGAGACTAGCTTGTCATTAGGAGGTTTTTGAAAATTAGGCACACGGTCAAGGTAATGATTTTCCCAAAGGTAGTTATAATCATTAAAAAGTGACTCAAAAAAGACCAGCTCATCAGTGTGAGACTCCTCAACAAATAGTATAGGATCAATAGGTGATTCATCATAGATTGAATTATCACAAGTGGTTGGTTCAACAAAAACATCTTGAATTGGTTGGTTGTCTTGGCTTTGGTTTTCAATAAGTTGGAAAATATTAGTTTTGAACACAGCTTGGGATTTTAAGGATTGGATCAATTGAGGTTTGGATGGAATTGGTTCTAGATGAGGAATGGCTTATGGTTGGATAATGATAGGGCATTGGGGAGAATTATTTCTCACATGAGTTAAAGGATGAAGTCTTGAGATGGTAAAAATAGGGAATTATCAGGCTTGATTTCCCACACAAGCCAAAAGACTAGGTCCTAGAATGATGAAGGGGCGTTGTGGAGCTTGATTGCTCACACATGCCAAAGGATGAGGTCTTGGTATAGAAATGGTTTGGCATTATGAAACTTGATTACTTAAACAAACCAAAGGACGAGGTCTTGGTATGGGAATGGTGTGATATTATGTTGCTGGAATAGAAATGGTATGATGTGGTGGAACCTAAATACTCACATAAGCCAAAGCATTCAAGTTTTCCTCATAAAGCATATCATCCTAGTTTTGAGTTAGATCATAAGTTGGTTCTTGACTGTGTTCCACATACTAATTATTATAAAAAGGGTATGGATCCGTATCTCAAACAACATTATCTATAGTTGGGTCTTCAAATTCTTCCTCACAAGCCTCTTTATGCCAATTAAGGTCTCAATTTGGATTTTGTTGATTTTGACTATATTCTTTGTATGGATTACTGTAGGGAGAATAGTAAAACTCCTTGGAAAATCTTTCTCTATAGGTGTTCCTAGTGAGATTTTGTGTGGCCATTCTATCATGAGTTGGATTGTATGTGACTCCACCATAGGTGTAGCTAGACATATCCACATAAATGATGAAATATCTTAAATAAAAAGGGTTAAAGTTCTACAAACTCTAAAAAAAATTGTGTCCAAAGGAGAAATAGTTCAAACTTGGTCTAACTTGGTCGAAGGGGTGGAGTTGTATCTCCAATATGGTCCGAAAGTGGATCTGTATCTCCAAAATGATTTGTGATAAGACTTGGAATAATACAATCTAACATCAAATGTCTAATGTAAAATATCATATACATAAAAGGTTAAGCATTTGAATAAAAATTGACATGTCAAAGTGTCCCAAACAAAGTCTAAAATAGGAAAGGAAAAAGTTGTGTTACTAGGTCTTTTATCCAAACATGGAGTGAAAATCTATGGTCAAACAAATAGGCATATGTAAGGAATTTTAGCCAAATGGCATCAAAAGATATATTTAAAACAAAGGCTGATGTGATTTGGTTTGATCTAACAAGTTTGGAAATAACCCTGACATAAACCTGACACACAGAATTAAACATAAACATGATCAGTTACCATAAGGCATAAGACAAAATGCTCTTTTAAGGAGGACTATGTTTTCCCAAATAAAGGCACAAAAAATGATGAGGATAGGCTTTGAACAAATAAATCATCAATAGTTATCAAATTTGGGTAATCGCTTAACTAAAGTTATGCAACCCAAAATAGAAAGATCTAAGTATCAACCCCATGAATTAAGGCCTAAATAGAAATTAATCAATGTTTGAATCCAAACATGACAAGGCTAATTGAAAACTCAATGTTGAAAACTAGGTTTTGACCAAAAAATCTAGGAAAAATTGGATAGCATGACAACACAAGACAAAGGTCTAAATGTTGTACATGACATGGTTTGAAACAATGGTTTTTGATAGAGGGTAAACTAGTCTTGAAACAAATTGAGTAGATTAATGGTGTAAGCATGTTTGAATGATGTGATCTATGTTAGGTTTCAAAGACTGAAAGGTAAAAATAGTTTGAAATGATTTGCGCAGCATAACACCACCCTCTGTAACTCAAATGACACACACAGAAACAAGTTTAGCATAAATTTAAAGGCACACGTGTGGTGTAAAATGGCCAGCATAATGCCTCTTTAGATAAAACAATGACATACAAACAAATTGATTTTGCCATGGATTTATGAATAAACAAAAAAGTTTTAGTCTCAAAATATACAAAGCAAAAATTACCAAAATACTCTAAGTATAATCATCCAAATCCTAACAAGGGTATGACAATGTGGGGTTGACTAAACTATCAAGCTTTTAACCGTTTCTAGGGGAATCAATTACACAATTATTTTCACATCAAATGATGTAAAATACAAGCACAAAAATTGGATGACCATGGTATTGACTAGTTGTAAAAAGGTTTAGTCCTTTTTATAACCACTACATCCTACTATTCTCTCAATGTAGTGCGATGTCCAAATGCAGATACATCTCGTGTGAAACTCTAAATGAGTAAGTGAAGTCAATGTCAGGAGGTGAAACCTCGGGTCAAAGCTTCCTTAAAAAACTCATGGGAGGTAATGGCATCCCCATCACAAGCCAAGTTTGCATGAAATAAAAGACTAATATAAAGACTTCAGGGTCATTTTCAAGGTCACCCAAACATTGATGAGTTTTTGGGGAGTGATTTAAATGACATTATTTATAAGCCTTGGACTAGGATTTTTGCAATAAGGATGGTGCTTTTGATTCTAAGGGTTCCCTAAAGGGGACAAATGGAAGAGCATATCTGTGACATCCTTATCTTTGCTAAACAAAATTAGATCAAGAAACTATTGAAGACAAAAAAATAGATAAGTGAGTTCAATTTTAAGCACCAATTTAAAAAATTATGTGATGTTCATTTGACCCTTTGGTTTTAATTTATAACTTTGAAATCTAACTACAATATTTAAGCAATAGCACCCTAAATGGTTTTCTTTTAAGCACCAAAATGAATAGTTTGATTCATTTTGAAACACCCCAAAATAAGTTTAAAAGGATCAATTTAAGCATACTTTGGTGATTTTCAAGTAAAACCTGTAAAAAAAATGTTAGCAAGATGTTTAGCTTAGAAGCACTTTTGAAGATGAAACAACTAACTTAGAAAAATAAGCTCTCGAGTTTGTGTAAAAAAATGATAGTGACCATCATTGGTTATATTAACCGATGATAGTGACTTTTATGTAGACTGATGATAATTTTAATAACCAACGATGGATATGTAGACTGACATCAATTTTACTAATGATAATCGATGATAGTTGAAAATGACTGTCAGACGTTTACTCAACCAGTGACTATTACTGTGTAAACCCGTGAAAAAATGGCCAAATGAAGTTATAAAATCACTTAGAAAGAGTTTAAGCATCCAAATTAAAATTTTGAATTTTCCACATGCTCTCCTTAATACGTGGGATGCATTGGGTCCCACCAAACACACCATTATGTGAGCTAGGAATTTGACTCAAGAGAGGATGGTTAGTATAATGTTAGTTTCAAAATAAAAACAAAATGAAAGAAACACACTAACTAGCATAAAATCTCTAGCCATAGACACTAGGGAGAGATTAGTTAATAAACACAAATAAAACATACAACTAAAATGAAAAATAAAACTTTTTTTACCTTCCTTGGATGCTCCAAAATGCTTGTAGTGGCTTGCTCGGCTTGTGCTCATGAAATCTTCATCAAAGGAGGCTTGGCTATCTTCTTTTCTCCTTAGCACCTACTGGCTTTGGCTTGTCTTGGCATGGTAACACTATTTGCAATGGCTTCTTTAATATATTTTTTAATTATAACTTAACACCAAAATAACTTAGAAATGATGTTCATGGCTTCTCTATTTATAGAGTCTTGCAAATGGCTAGAATCAACATGAACCATCCATATCAAGATTGAGATGTGTGGTTAAGGATTAATCTAATTATGCAATTAAATTTGATAAATAGGCTCATCAATATTTGGGATAGAGGAAAAATTAAGAGGCATGGAGGGCATTGATGAGGTATGGGAGGCATGAATCCTGATATTTGTGGTATTTATGGCCTAGGGATGTCTTTTCAAGAAATTAAGTCACCTAATGATGCAGATATTCAATATTCATTTCCAAAAATAAGTATTCAACAAGTTTCCATGTAATTATTAATTAGGCTCTAATTTGGTTTAATTAGCTCTTAAGCATGTTTAAGCACTTTGTGCACAAATTACTCAAATTGATCAGAATGCCTTGTTATTGGTCCAAAATTTGATTGGATTGGAATTAGAATGAAATGTCAGATGCATTGGATAAAATATCCTATTTATGATGCTATCAATATAAAATAACAAAGGCACATGTCTTGTGCAAGTGATTTGATAAAAAAGAGTAATCTAGAGCACCTAGGTGCAAAATTGGCATTTTTACTCAAAATGATCTAATCAAAGTTAGTTGGGCCATAAATTGCATTTTCCCATTTAATGATACTCTGGCCAAAATCAGCACTTTAATATATCAATTTCAACTCATTTAATGTATTTTATTTTTTTAGGCCAAATTATGCATTTTAGTGGAAATTGATCAAAAGCCTAATTGGAGGTTATCAGTGACTAGATTTAGATGTATACAATGACTAGATCAACACTAAGTGGGATCCTCCTCATCTCTATGATGCCTCCAAATCACAATATAACCATCCAAGATAGATCCACATATGATAATTTTTCTAGTAAATTAGGTAGCCATAATGAATCAACCCAATTCAAAAATCTCCATCACCTCTATAAAATATCAAACAACATAGAATGTATTATATTTTGATGTCATAATAATAAAATACATTCTTAAATATTCTCGAATAACTAAAACATTAACTACTCTTTAGATTGTTTGTCTTATATTTACCTTTTCCTATACAATCAACCCTTGTGATACTAAATCGACCCTATCACCTCTTTAGCATATAAAATATTACCTTTGCTACATAGTCAACCTATTATTATAGACACAACAGGCCCTTTTGATACTAAATTGGCCCTCGACTACATAGTTGGCCCATTTATATAGACACAATCAACATTTTGATACTAAATTATCCCTTTCCTATCATTTTCATACTATATCAGCCCTCTACCATGTATTTTGCCTCCCTTAATAGACTGTATCATCCACCTACTACATATTATGTCACCTAGAAGGTACTATATAAGACATACCTATTTTTATAATTGGATTGGATTTATATTATGTAGTTGGCCACACTCAATGATACTAAATCGACCTTATGCTATGCAGTCAACCACCTTAACTTATATCACCCTTTCAAACTGAGTGGATAGGGTTGATTCTATTCTTAGTTTGTGGTGAATTTTCAGCTATTTACCATAAATGCCTTAAGCATTTATTGCACCAATTCCTTCCTAAACAATATCTTGTTATACCCTTAGTTTACCTAAAAAAATCTAGTGGTCATTTTCAATATTTACATTTTGCCTAACATCTATTTTTCTATATCTAAGATTAATTTTAATTAAAATTAACAAAAAAATTACAATTAGTGCATCACTTACCTGAGTTATACTGGCTGTGGCTACTAGGTGTCCTCCACATCGAAGCTATCATCTACTCACCATGGTCACTCTCAAGGTTCAACTAGGTCTCTCAGATAAATATTTTTTAGGAATAGTAAAAGTAACAAAAGAATTAATTTTCACCCTATTTATATTTACTATTCAAAATTATTTACCTATCAATTATTTACCAATAGATTCATTTTTTTGCCCATAACTTTGTTTCTAATAACTCTTATTTTAAACTAAAATATGTTTTCAAATAGTGATGTCATAGAAAATTCTTATACATATTATATGTATATTTTGCAAAATTTTAATTTTTTTTCTTATTTTATAGGTTCACTTAATATTCCATACATTGGACACCTTCACACTTATCTCACTTCCATCCTCTTCTACAACACTATGGTAATTAAAGGTATGTATTTTTCAATTGTGTCCTTTCATTTATCTTATTTGCTTCTTACTGAAATTTATTTATCTCATCATTGTGTGTTGCTATATTATTTTCCCAAAACACCATCCTGTGTTACAACTATGTGACACATGATGAGCTTCAAGTGGGGGATATGTATACACAAAATATTTTAAAACTTTATTAATTAATGATGCTTTCGCTCTTGTAGGAACACATTAAGTCACAATATCTTTGAGTACATGCTTTGAAGGGTATATTTAGAAAGGGGTTAGTAGACCATTAGTTCTTCAAAAGATTATTGCTCACTATAGCACCACTTGAAACCAACACAAACTTGTCCTTTACATTTCCATATGATTTGACACCTCCCTTAAACACTCGTCCAAGTAATTCACCACTTTAAATATCTCCTACCTAAGCCAAAACCTCTTTTCTACATGTACCAAATAAATTTGGCATAGGTCAACACTTTTCTTAAAATATAACTACGTTATGGGATTAGGTTAGCCTTAGCCTACCTTGTCTGAGACCTAATTTCTTTATTTACTAAAGAACATGGTCAATTGGTCCAACTCTATCAACTAAAATTTTGAAATATTTTTGGGTTAGATACAACTATATAAACACATCCTTTTGACCATTTCATAGAGAAAAATAGAGAAAATCATATATTTGTGCATTTAATTATCCATCATTCTACTTGAGGAGACATTGCTTAGAGTTTCATACTACACTTAAAGACACGAATATTGTCTTGTAAGATAATTATTTTAGATGCATAGGAGAAATTGGGTAGCCTAGAGCTAACCTATATTTTCTATTCTTACAAACTATAAAAATCTCTTGTAAAGAACCATTGGCCAAGGGAGAGATTGAGGATCGACATGTTTATCTTCAAGGTAAGTACTCCTAACTCTTTTACCTCCTTATTAAGTAGATAGATTTGCATTTATTACCTTATGAATATGTTTCTCTCTCCATGCATTAGTATTCCCTCTACATTGACTTGAGTAGAGTTTTTATTTACATGTTTATTTTATATTTATTACCCCCATTTTGTGCCACATGATTTGGTGAGCGCTAGGTTAGATTTTATTTACATTGTGTTTAATTTGATAAGAAAACATATGACTTATTTAGGGTTATTATATGATATTGCTTAACTAGAGGATTTAGAACCCTCTCTAGTGATATTGTGTGATGAGTGACCCCTTAGTTAGGTCTAGTAGATACATATTGGTCATGACCCTAATTATCTAAATCTACCAACAAGTAGAAGGGATAGTGTGATTTATCTTCTCTGAGTGAGGATTGATTTTTATATTAGCTTCAATTCCCCTTATATACACCATCCACATATCATCATCCTACCAACTCAAGGGTGACATCAGTAGATTTCATTGTAAGATCAATTTGGGAAAGTAGAGAAGTGAGAACCATCCCCGTGTCTTCATAATGTTAACTTGAGGATGCTATCAACATGGCTAATTATACAATCAATCTGGGTAAACATAAAAATTAGAAATGTCCACTTATCACCATCCCATTAACCTAACGATAATGCCAAAATTTAATATATGATCATTGTAGGCTAGTGGAATAGTGATAAGCATCCACCTATCAACATCTCATTAACCTAGGGATGTATTAGTTCATGATAATGACTTTTACACTCCAAACAAGTGGATCATGAAGATCATGTCAAATGTCATCATCCCACTAACCCACAACTAGGAGAATAAAGTATAGAAGACCAAAGTTTAGATATGAATGGAGTAGTGATATGTAACCATGTGTTCCTTAGCAATGTAATTAAATAACATATACATGAATGCCAAGTCCAAAATCATGAAAAGGGGACATTTATCACATTATACTGACAAGGCACCCATGAATAAGTAAAAGAAACCACATGGCAATAAAATTTATAGTAATTGGCATTATGAAATCAAATTTCAAATAATAAAAGTAGAGATGGAATTGAACAATATCCTTTATTATAATTAATTCACATGAATTAGTGACTTCATGCATTTAATTCACAAAGCTAGTAAATCTAAAGCAATGTTATTTGATTTACAATACCTAAAATGGTCACATTACATGGCCTCCTAGATAAAAAGTGTAAAATATGAATTTGTGATCTACATAAACCAAGATATTTTAAATTATTTAGAGAAAAACATATTCCTATCTAAGTTTAAATGGCCTCATCATCTTGCCTTCTTCCTTCCTCTATATATTCAATTTTAAGACAACTAAGTATAGAAATAAAATATTTGTTTTGACATCTCTCAATCATGATTTAAATCATTAATCAATAGTTTAGGATGAGGTCGATGATATAAAACCATATAGGGTGGAATACCATCTATTAATTTTAACACAATGATATATAGATGAACATTGGAAATAACGACATTCACCCTACATAATGATGCAGCTAAGCCAAAGGTAATGCCCTACATTAACTTAATATTTTATTTATTAATAAATGTTAAAACCTATAGAAAAATACTACATTTTTTACATAGTAACACCCTTGTATCCTTCATTAGTGGGAATGTGTTCAAAATTTACTATAGGCTTCTTATTATAGAGATGACTTACATTTAGGACATGGTCAATTCATGGCTCTTTGTAAACAATATCCATAGAAAATTAAAATAGTGGGATGGAAACCCAAGCAATATTTCCATTCAAGTACTTACTTATTATGTTCCCATAGTCACCTTTAGACTAGGGGTAAGAATTGATATGGCCTTATTAAATAGAATATATGGCTTCCCAAGCATTTCTTATGTCAATGAGATATGGGTCACATTACTAGATATCATCTTAAGTTCTAAAAAATTATTACCCTAAGGGATATAATCAACTCAAATTTGGTTCATTGAATAAATAATGTAGGAATATTACCAGATTATAAATTTTACATGAAGTCTTATTTGGTAGATGTTGTGAGTATAATAGTGCATTCAACTTATGAGGAACCCTAAAAACCATCTACATAGTATGTAACTAATAGTATTTACGATGATTTCAATGTACTCTTTGTTCACAAGTGTAAGAATCAAATTTGAAGTTTGACAAAGACATTTTATCCTATGGTTTACCAAGATATTTATGAGAAGAACATGCATATATTATTAGAACCCATAAAGAGAAGTATTTAAATAATGGGTGATTATTGGCTATGTAATTAAGATAAAAGGTACAAAGGTACAACATATATATAATTAAGACAAAAGATACCAAGGTACAACATCTGTATTTACCATGAATAATTTTTGACATAGTGTCTAAGTGATAAATTACTACTCAATTGGATGATAGTGTTGATGTTGGGTTATGAAAGGCTAAGCAAGAAGTTGTACACCTAACCCCTCTCACCATCGATTAAATACAATATAAAAGGTGGGAATAATTTAAATATGTGGCTAAAATAAAGGTAAATTATAGATTGGAAAGAGAATCATTTAGGCATTAGGATCTTAGGAAGAATGTTAGAGAGAACATAAATAAATATGAGAAGAAGGTGAGAATTAACTATGGGCACTAATCTTACAGTCATGATATTGTATTCATGAATGCTAAGGATGATACCAAAGTTACCACAATGATGCATAGATTAAATATGTCAATAACTGTACCCAATGAATCCAATATGATCCTAAAATTACTAAAGAATAGTTAAAGTGTCTCAAAAGAGAACAATGGGTTTCTACAACTACTCATGGGTCCCCTCCTTAATTAGGAGCAAATAAATAAGAATCCATCTAGGAAAGCAAATATTTTAGACATAGTTTAGGATACCCCAAGCTCCCCTACACATTTAGTTGCTACTGTCTCTTCTCAACATATAGCTAACATAAAGGGATCTACGTGTTCTAGTGAAGCAGTGGTGATATTCTCTATTTTTCCTCTACCTCTAATAACCATAGTGAAACATGTAAATCATATTTCCTTCTTGACTCAATTTCTTATTGTTTCTCCTCCTTTGTCACCACCTATTTAGACAACAACACCAATGGTAATTCCTAACTTCCTAGGCATCCATATTCACCTCCCATAATTCCCCTAGTGGTTACTACCATTCCCATTTCACTACTAATTGTTACCATTATAACCCCTTAATATCCCACTCTACTTTCAAATGGATATCCCCATTTACCACTAAGCCACCAATTAATTTTAAAAAAATTCCCAAACACCTCCAATCTCACCTTAGAAAATGCAAGTAAAGGATATAATTGAAGAAGTTCCAAAAGAAGAAAAGGATAAAATAAGAGGTTGATGGAGATCAAAACCGATTGAAATATAAGATAATAAAGAAAAAGGTAAGATATGGGAAACTAAATAGGAATGAGTGTCCAAAATAAAATTTAAGAGACATAATCATTCTAGGAAATAATGGATAAGGATTAAAAGATGAGTGGATGACAGAAGAAGAGACTCAGTCTAGAAGGACTGAGCTATTAAGAGAATGAGGAAGTTGATCAATGGAAAGCCATCTTAAAAACCATTAAGTTTTTGTTGAAAAATAAGAAGATATGAAATCTAAGTCATAATCAAAAGTGCAATCCTTAGTACTAGGGCCATTACAAAGCACACCAACATAATTTTTGACTCAAACTACCATGGTTACAATTAAAATAAAAATCACGTTAGCTACCTCCTACAAGAGTGTAAGTACATAATTTTCCCATTATTTGGTGACTTATTCAATAGATTTTACTATAATTGATATAACATAAACTACTCATTATTTAAATTTTTTAATCCCATGAAAATATCCCCAAGTGGCCTTAATGCAAATTTTGCTAACTACAGTCCAATTTCCTATGATTTTGGTTTTTCACCCTAACCAATCTATTAAGAGTCCTCCTAATATGGATATTACCACTGGGATTTCTTACACATCAGTCATAAATTACATGAAAATTATGATTAGCACCCTAGAGACATACTTATTCTTTAGTGGAGTTGGTTCCCTATCCCTTATGACATCAAGTAAAGTGCATTTTTAAAGTCTAGTATCTACGTCCATTTTTTATACATAGGCCATACCTCCTAGGTTATCTACACAACTGGGAATGCCCATTGTCTAAGTTATCTAGATATATTCCCCTATAATTCTAGTATAAAAGGTAAATATGAAGACTAAGTATATCATTGATACTTTGACACAGAAGACATTCACTGGATGGAGGAAGTCCATAACTAATTTCAATGAAATGGGTACATATTCTAATAAAAAATACACACTCTAGGGTAATCTCATTATATTTATTTTTTATTCACAAAGAAAGAAAATTTTCAAGTTGTATTAAATGTCCCCTCATGGATTCAACAACTACAACAAGAGGAGTTAGGCAGAAAAAACCTAGTGATTGTTAAGCAACCAATAGTCAAGTTCTATTTTTATTAACAAACAAACACTTTGATGAAGGTAAATAGGAAGACTATGATTTCATAGGGATAAAAGGTAGAATTAAAACAAAGACAAGACATATTTTCTTTGACCAAAGGGATAAAAATAAACCCCTCTAACCTAGATCAATATAGGGAAGATCCCTATAGTTTTTTATATGCTGCTAGGGTCATAATAAAGTAGATGTTTAGAAGATATGATAAGTCTATATAAAAGTCATAAGAGACAAGCACTATTTAAGGTCCAAAAGAAGTTATAGAGTGTACAATGTGAAACAAAAAATATGTATGATATTATTCAATTAATAAGGTCTGTAAAGGTTACATTCTATCCAAAGTTGAGGGACATTCTATAATTATTTAATAAAGTTAAGGATATGGATATTAAGTTATTCTTCCTAATCTAGGTGACAAGTAAAAAGGAATATGCCCAATTGAATTTAATAATATCACTAAAAGTTACGTAGGCCCATATGACATGGCCATTAAGAGGGATATCATGTTTGACTATCATTAAGAGATGAAAACTTTAGTGCAATTATTTAGAATTCAAGAGAAAAGGGCAATATCCATTTTTAAGGACATGAGGGTCACTGATATGAGCACTCCTTTTGGGTGGTTAGTTCCTAATACCAAATTTTATAAACTCCTCTAATCCAAAAATGATAGATTTTGAGAAAATATTGAGATAAAAATTTATAGAACTAATGAAGATATTATGCAATTAGTTAATTTTTACAGAGACAAGGTTATAGGGACAAAGACACTTTATGTGGAGGTTAGACCTACATTGACCATTTACAAGAAGTTGATATAAAATCTTCCACATTTGTTTAAAAGGTCTTTTCTTGATTTTGAAACTATCAATATTGAATTTTAGGCAAGTCATGCCTTATATTTATAAATGGAGCAAGCAAAGAAATCAACTTTAGTAGTATGGGCACTAACAATATCTACCTAGATCACTTAGTTTTAATATCCAAAGTATACATTGGTACAAACATATATGGCACTATCATATATCCCACTTCCCACATTCACTGCCCCAAATACATTGGTGGAAACTTCTTCATAACCCCAGTTGGATAATATATGAAAATAGTCCCCACTCAAGTTATAGCTTAAGTTAAAACTACAATCTCATAAACTTTAGTAATCATGGAAATTCCACCTCAAGTGTTGCCATGTCATCAATAGATTTTGATATGAGTGCATGGTGTAATCATAACAAAAGTCTATTTTTGACCTTTCTAGTGTCATAATTATTTTTAAAAAATATTATTTATAATCACCATGTAAACATGCATGCCATGCATGAAGTTTAGACACAAAATTTATAATTTCCTTGACATATGGGGCATCCCAATCCCAAGCTTACATATATTTTCATCCTTTCAATCTTGAAGGGAGGGAAATTTTGGCAATTAAGATTAATAGGAATTTTTAAGGATTATTATGAAATCGATCATGATGTGAGAATCTCATTCTTTCCCAAATTTTTGAGTTTCCTAATAGGTTCCATCAATTTGGTATTTTAGTCTTTTGGATATGTATGAGTATTCTTTTGATATAGTGATTCATATTATCTAGTAGCTGATTTGAATGATTTTGTATAATAAATATAATCTCCCTTTATAGAATTATAATTTTAATCTTAGAAATACAACAATATTTGATTATATATGGTAAAATTCACTGTATCCTTATTCCCTTGGACTTTAAACTATGTTTGATTATCTATATGCTAATAGTAACTTAAAGTAAGTATAGTTCCTGATTAGTTATCCTACCCCTAGCTCAATATATAGATTAGAAGGGTTTCATCTTGTTTGATTCATGGAACTTCTTTTCTTCCATTCCTTTATTTATTTTTTTGAGTTTGTTTTGATCCTACCCACCTATGTTAGATTCATCATCAATCCACCTATGTCAATTAGATCTAGAATCATGTCATATTTGAATCATCTAAGTTAAATAATCACTCTAGGAACCACTATTCCACCAAAATTTTGTTTATAAAACCCAATTTACCATAACTCATGCCTTGGAGTGAGTCTTTATTTCATTATCCTAAAATTTTAGAGGCAACCTCATAAGTTTCCCTAGTGTGCATAAAACTTACATCAATAAGAAATTAATTTTTACTAGAAAAAGGGATTGAACAAGATCACTCGAATTACACTGGATATACTTAGAATATTACTAAGGTCCACCTTAGATACCAACTTATTATACCCACCTTTTAAAACACATGAAAAATTTAGATTAGATAGAGGTGTGTCAAGAGGACCTAAGCTCAATCATACTCCCCAAATAGATGAACCCATCTTCCTCTCTAGTTGATGGTACATTTTTGGCTAATCAATTATATTGTTTCCATCCCTAGAGATGTGCATGAGCTACCTAGAAACCTTGAGAAGTGTGTTCGTTCCTTCTCTTCCTTGAGTGGTAGGATTGATAAATAACATGTAAAGGATTTTAAGACTACTTTACTGATACTTTACACATGGATGTGTCATGTAGACTCTTTCCTTTTACATTTCAATATGTTTTTTATGATTTGTTCCCTAATATCCCAAAAGATTCAATCACATCTAGGATTCAATGTCAAAACACTTTTTTGGCACAATTTGGACAAGTCACCATCCCAAGTTTCATATACCAACACTTTGTGAGTATGATGAAAGAACTTAATGAACTAATTTGATTATTTAATTCAATGTTCTAAAATATGAATAGCCGAAATGAATCTACCTATATACTTATTGAGGCATTATCCCTTGAAATATACAAGCATGTCATGTACCCTATGACTACTTTCTTTCTGCATAGAGTGCCTAATATTGACACATTACATTTAGCTTGCACTGAATCTATCAACATTGATAGACAATTGAATCCAAAACCATAATCTCTAGCCCCACTTCACATTGGTCCTAATTTTTAGCCTTCAACCCAATCATAAATACTAATCAAGATGTTGTGGCTCAAAATCAATCCTATGTATACACTCAATTGCCTTTTTATCATGTTCCACCCAATCATAACCTTTGATTCCTAACTAATCTAGTATACGCATCCAAAAAAAAATTAGAACCAATCTTTGATATCAGTCAATACTATTACTACACAATGTATTATTTCTAATTATAAAAAAGTATAATTTGATGTCTTCTAATGGATGGTATAAAATATAAGTAACAAGTTTTTAAGCATGTAAAAGTGGATGGAAAACACCATAAGATAGAATATGAATCCCAATTTTTGATATCATAGGTACAATAGCCCTTTTAAAATACCTAGAAATAATACAGGCCAACATCCACCCAACAAGATGCTAGAGATAAAAATCTTAGAAGTAACCCTCCCTAATTAATGTCGAGTCTAGAACATAACATAACATGGTGAACTATATTTCATAGAGTTTTTCACTACCTTTGAGATCACTCAAAAGTAAATAGATAGCAAGAAGGTTTTGTAAATCAACTAGAACCATCTTCTTCTACTATTCTAGGTCCTCCTAGCACTACCATGGTATTTGAGACATGATTTCCCATTTCTAGTGGAAGATGAGAATGAACATGAGGATAATATATATGAGACTCATGCTATCTATTAGTTCCATATGAACAATTAGAATTCGAGGAGCAAGCAGACTAGTATTATTTCCAAGCCCTCAAAAAATAGTGCTACCACTCCTCTAGATCCTAAGGCCAACAATAATCCACCTATACCAAAATGAAACAACCAGTTATAAAGTGTAGAGCCATTTTAGAGGAGGGTAAAATATTGTTAAATATATGAATAATATCAAGGCTAACATAAGTCTTCACAATCTAGCCTAGATCACTGAATAGATAAAGTTTCTAATCAAAAACCTTACTAGGATATCATTTATGGATAAGTAAAAATATTCACATGAAAAAATTATTATTCATAAGGACATTATTGAAGTACCACCTTTTCTATTAACTATCAAAATGTTCAAAAATAACATGCATAATTGTTTGGTTGAATCAGGTGCCTCAGCCACTATAATGTATATAATTGTATTTAAGAAACTAGGTTTGATCATGGATAAGTCAAAAAGAGTGATCCTATAACTGGACAAGTGTTTTATCCAATGCATTGGGGAGTTAAAAAATGGACACATGTGTATTGGATCAAAGCCAAATAAAAAATAGTACATAGATATTCTAGTTTTAGACATTATAAAATCTTATGGCCTACTACTAAGTCGTGACTGATCAAAGACACTTAATGGGTACATGGCCACCAATTTTTCACACATGTGGTTTCCTTTGAAAGGAGTATTCAAATATATCTAAGTACAGTGAGAACCAAAGATAAAGTATTTAATCATAGAATACAATTCTAATAAGGAAAATGATGACTTTGTATCCTTGCATACAAGTGTATACATGTTCGCTACCAAACAAGAAACTCATGAAAAAAATTGGAAGGTTATTCCCAATAATGGAATATCCATTTTGATGTATCTATATTGAATAAAGGTTTATGTGTTGGCATAGCTTTGATTGAACTAGATGGGAATCAGTAGCTAGATGCCTATAGGATACAATTAAATTACACCAATAATAGATCTAAATATGAATATCTAATCCCCTATCTATAGTTTGACATGAAGCATATAGTCAAGAAGTTGCATATATTTGATTATTCATAACTAGTTGTTAACCAAATTGAAAAGAAAATATTAATCTAAAATAACTTACTTGAAGTAAAAACATTGAACATGGAATCTAATTGAATCCTTTAAAGTCATTCAACATCAAGGCCATCCCAAAGAAAGGAAACGAGACAATAGATTCACTAGCAGCTTCATCTACCAATCTAACACTGATCCAAGTATAAAAAATGTAGAAATTATTTATGGATCTAGTTTGTTTTCCATCTATCCTAGAAAATATAGATAGCACATAGGTATTTGAGGATGATAAGTAGATTGTATAATCTATGAATAGTTCTATATCCTTTGAGTCCTAGATAATAGATGAAAAAGATGTTTAACCCATGCATCTTGAATATCTAGGAGAATATAGTGCCTCATAGATGAAATAAAACTAGATTCCCATGGGTAAGGTTTCCCTAGAGAAAGATTTTTATGTGGATCCACAAGTAAAAAAATATAAAAAACCTAAAGTGATTGAACCTAGTTTTATAGGATAATCTAGGCACTAACCAACATCCGTAGTTTGTAAACACTGGCTTGAGTTTCATTCAAATTGAGAAACAAAAGTTAAAGATTATAATAGTAGAATACAAATAAATGATTGTCTAGATGTATGAGGACATAAAGGTATTTGAACTTAGTGGTATCACACATACCATCCGATTGAAGCCAAGGCATAATCCCTTCAGGTAGAGATATAGGCAAGTAAACCCAAATCTAAAACCTGCCATCCAAATATAAGTAAAAAAGCTATTAGATGTTAAGATTTTTTTTCAAATTAAGGATTCTACCTGGGTATCCAACCTAATGCTAGTCAGGAAGAAGAATGGAGAAATAAGGCATTATGTTGACTTCATAAATCTGAATTGAGCATCTAAAAATGAAAACTATCCTTTGCCCTCCATTGATGAGGTATTTCAAATGTTTAGTGGATCCAATATGATGTCCTTCTTGTATGGATTCTTAGGCTATAATCAAGTGCTAGTGGAATTATAAGATAGAATGAATGTGAGTTTCACCACCAAGTGGGGAACTTTTACATCTCAAAAGATGCCTTTTGACCTAATCATCATAGGAGCAACCTTCCATCAAGATATGGACTTTACCTTTCAGTGACTCATTTTAAAACTCACCATAATTTGTATGGATGACCTAATAGTCTTTTCAAAATATAGATTTGATCATGCATTACATCTACAAAAAATGTTTGATATATTTAGAAGATACGGAGTATCACTTTATCCAAAGAATATCATTTTCGGAGTCACTAAAGTACAACCATTAGGCCATGCCATCACTAAGGAGGGGATCTCCATTGATCCAAAATTAACCCAAGCCATTTCTAAGTAAATATCTCTTAACAAGAAGAAAGATGAATTTTTCTTTGGTAAGATAAACTTTATAAGAATATTAATTTCTGTATTTACAGAGATTTTCAAGATATTGAATGTCACATTGAAGAAATATGATAAAATATAATGGACAAAAAAATACAATAAATATTTTTAGGAAATAAAACTACCATTACTCAAGCTCTTGTTCTAACCATCTCAACTTTCACTACGTATTTATATCTTTACTTAGTTTCCTCAGCGCAAAATATAGTAGTTGTACTCATGCAAAAGGTAGATGATAATGAACATCCAATTGCATTCATGAGTAATAACTTGAAAAAAGTAGAGTTAAAGTATTCAACGATAGATAAACATATATATGCACTAATTAATTGGTGAAGAAGTTCATGCACTATATTCTGAGGAATAGGATGTATGCCATCATTCTTGGCCAAATTATCAAACTCACACTTATCCAAAATGAATTAGGTGAAATAATAGGTAAATATATGGAAAAATTACATGAGTTTGATCTTGAGATGAGACCATCCAAGATGGGTTGAGGCTAGGTAATCATTCAAATCATGACTAAGATTGATCCACACATTTATATTGAACAAATCAATGAGACCAATGTAACTAGTGTTGAATGGTATATTAAAATCACCCACTATTTAATCCTAGGTATTTATCTCTCTAATCTAAATAAAAATCAAAGATGAAACTTTAGACTTAAATCAAACCATTATATGATAAATAAGGGGTTATGACACTAAAAAACTATGAGGGCATCTACTTGAGGTGGGTCTCAAAATAAGAAGCCACAAACATCCTGGATAATCTACACCAAAAGACAGGTAGTGTACATCACTCATAAAACACAACATCTCATAAAATCGTGAAAATGAGATACTACTGATGAACAATCTTAAAAGATGCCCCTAATCATGTTAGGGCTAGCCATGAATGCTAGGTATTTAGAAAAATAGAAGTGAATGCCACCATGCCTCTACAACTAGTCATTGATGGATGGCATTTTTCTCAATGGGGTCTTGACTTTATTGGGATGAACAACCAAAATTCTTTAATAAAGCATAAATTGGTCATAAAAATCATTGACTATTACACTACATGGATAAAAATTATGGCCACTAAGAATTTCATAACATTGGATGTTATCAAATATCTGAAAGAGAACACACTAATAAGCTTTGACACTCCAATTTATTTGGTTTTTGATAATGGTCTAGCTTTCCAATCTACTGAATTTACGGAATGGCATTATAAAAACTAAATTAACCTCGCATTCTCTTAAAATTATCATTCACAATATAATGGTGTGGATAAATATACTAATAATAATCTAATGGATTACATCAAGAAGTCATCATAAGACAAACCAAGAGAATGGCACCTGCTACCGAAGTATGCATAATGGGCAGATAAAACTAGACACAAGCAAGCCCTCAAGACTTAACCTTTTTTGCTAGTGTATGGATAGCACTTAGTTTTCCCTATCAATCTTAAAATTTTGAATTCTTAATTTATGTAAGAGTATATGGGAGATGATAACATAATATAGTCTAGATTACTTGATATAATCTATATGGAAGACGCATGAACTAAAACACTACACAACTTCAACAAACACTAAGACATTGTCAAGTGATGATTTGATAAAAGGTATAAAATTAAGGAATTTAGGATTTTAAACCTTATAATTTTATGGGATAAATCACATTATAGGAAAGCATAACATGATAAATTCACTCTTTATGTATTTTTCCCTATCAAAATTTTAAAATTCTAGGTAACAATGCCTTCTGCTTGAAGAACCTTTCAGGTAATGACCTTGTTTTTCTAGTTAATGGATAGTTTTATAAACATTATTTTATGGCTGCTCCAACTACAGATATTTTTGAATGATTTTAAGTGAACATATAGATACAGGAGTAGAATATATTTCCTAATTTCTAGGTTAATACATCATGTTTTCGTTGATTAAGTTATCTCTATTTTTAATTTGCTTTTGGTTGGTTAATTTTTATGATTTATAAATTATTTTTATTAAAATTTAAGAACAAAAAAACTAATTTATTATGTTTGAATTATAGAATACTTTCCAAAAAAAGAGGACAATATATAAATAAATCACATTTGGCATTCACTAGGACTTATATTGGCAGCACTTGAGGTTCCAAGATTAAGGTATGTATTATGATTGAATTAAGATATACCTAAATTGAATGGGTTTAATAGACCTTATAGATTTACTCTAATATACTCATGTAAATTTTATAAATATTAATCATTTAAAAAATATCAACTATGCTATTATATTCTAAAATTTGAATGGTAGATAATAAACATTGAACCAAATATACACTACTAAGGATTTATTAATTAAAATAAGTATTTTTATGAATATACCCATATAATGGTGATTACCAACCCTTATTATATCTATGTTATAAAGAAATCATGCAAAACTATGGAATAAGGGTGATTCAAGTAATCTCTATCAAGGCTATGGATATCCAGTTTGTAGTAGAACAAGACATAGAGTGGAATCAGATGTATCTTTGTTGGGTTTATGAATGCATACATGGTAGTAGAGAAATGACTAGGCTCCCATCATTTATTAATAACAAAATCTGGGATCAAAATAAAATATACATTATTTATTCTAGTCTTTATTAAAAACCTCATAACAAGGTGGAATTAAAACTCATATAATCACATACCTAGATCCAAGGAATGGAAATAGTTAGTATGTTACATGTGGAAGGAGAAGTCTTTTTCATAGGATTGATTTACTTATTATTCTCTTATTAGAACTACTTTTTTTTAATAATGCATTACTAAGATCATGGGTTATTAAATGCTCAGGAGTATTTCCCCACTAAGTTATCATTTGTTGTTCCCTAACACATACACCCCATTTTAAAATTCAAATAGGGACTCAATTTTTGAGTGAATATACTTATTCAAGGTCTTATGAACTTTAGGAGTCTATGACATTGATTTTTATAGGCATAACCCTAAGACTATTTCCAAAGTCTAAATTACATTTCAATGTTATGAGAATAAGAATCAAAGCTATGTATAATCCATATTAATGATTTGCCTTTTACCTTTGATTTTAATTTAACTCAAAATCTTATGTATATGTGAAGTTTAAAATTTAATGACTAATTAGACTGATGTGTTATGTTCTATTTTATTATGTGCCTAGGTTTTGTCCTAAGCAGAGTAATAAATGCTTAAATGTTTTCATGGGATAATTATGGGCTCATCTTCTCTTGCCATGTAACATCATTTCACTTACCTATAACCCTAGTGGAAAGAAAAATTCACTAAGCAAGAGGAAAAGTGAGAAGCATCCACATGTCATCATATTATTAACCTAAGGATAATGCTAACATAGTTTATTGTACAATCATTATGGGCAAGTAGAGAATCGAGATCCATCCACGTGTCATCATCCTTCCAACCTAGGGATAAGGCTAACATAATTAATTGTAGGATCATTCCAAGTAAGTGGATAAGTGAGATTAATCCATGTGCCATCATCCCACCAACTTGGGGATGACATCAATAGAGTTCATTATATGATCATTCTGAGAAAAAAAAAAATTGATATTTTTCCACATGTCATTATCCTACTAACCCATGGGTGATGCTAGCACACTTCATTGTACAATAATTCCAAGTGAGTGGAATAATGTGAACCATCTACCTGTCACCATCCCTCTAACCCAAGGATGATGCCAATATAGTTATTTGTATGATCATTCCAGGTGAGCATAAAAATGAAAACCATCCACCTTTCACCATCCCACTAACATATAGGTGGTTCAATTCATGATAATAACTTTTACACTCTAGGGAAGTGAATCACCTGGATCCTTCCACATGTCATTATCTCTCTAACCTATAGCTAGGAGAATAATGTACACTATGCCAAAGTTTAGATATGAGTGGAGCAATGATATTCATCCATGCAACCCTCAGTCATGAAAATAAATAATAAATAAATGAATTCCAATCCCAAAAGTGTGGCAAAGGGACATTTGTCATATTATGTTGACAAGGCACCCAAAATAATGTAAAAAAAACCATATGGTAGTAAAATCCATGGAAGTTAGCATTATGAACTAAAAATTCAAATAATAAAAGTAAACAAGAAACAGAGTGAAAGTCGTTATTTATATTAACTTGCATGAACTATTGACTTAGTGCATTTAGTTCTCCAAGTTAATGAATCTAAATAAATATTATCTGATTTGTAATAACTAAGTTGATCACATTTCCTCCTATTTACAAGGTGAAAACTATGAATTTGAGCTCTATGGTGACCAAGATATTTCAAACTATTTAGAGAATATATGTATTATTGTCTAAGTTTCAATGGCATCATCATCTCACACTCCTCATCCTTCAGCTTATTCAATTTTTGGGCCAACTGAGTATACAAATATAACATTTGATTTTATCTATCTCAATCATTATTTCAAGAACTACTAAAATATTTGGGATTATTTTGATGATGTGGAACTATATAGGGTATAATACTAGCTATCAATTTTCACATAACAATTTAGAGACATCTTTTAGTCAATAAATGCAGTCGGTATACATAAGTTTTTATCTAAGCCAAAGATAATGCCTTGCATTAACATATTTATTTATTTGGATATAGTGAAATCTCTGAAAAATACTACATTTCTGACTCAACAACACCCCTATAGCCTACATAATTAGGAATGTGTTCAAAAGGTATTACAAGATCCCTAATGTAAAGATGACCTTAAGTAAGATAGTGTTCAATATATGGATCTTTGAAACCAATATCCATATCAAATTATAACAATGGGATATCAACCTAAGAATATTTGTGATTCAAGGCCCTACTTCTTATGTTCTCATAATTTCCTTCAGACTAGGGGTAAGAATTGGTGTGGCCTTATTAAATAGAATATATAGATTCCAATAATTTATTATATTAATGAGGTATGGGTCCTATTATTGGATATCATCCTAAATTATAACAAAATAATTTCCTTGGGAGGGATAATCAGATCCAATTTGGTTCTTCGAATTAATAATCATATAATCTTACTAGATGTCAACTTCTACATGATGTCTTATATGCTAGACGTTGTGACTTTATTAGGGCATTAAACTTATGAGAAACCCTTGTAACCATCTAAAAAGTATCTAAAGGATAGGATTTTTAATGAGTTTAATGTCCTTCATGTTCACAAGTTTAGGAATAAATTACAAAGGTTTACAAAGCATTTTGTCATATGGATTACCAAGCTATCTATGGGAAGAACATGCCTAGATTATCAAATCCCATAAAGATAATTATTTAGAGAATGAGTGATTACTAGTTCTATCATGAGTGTACCATAATTAGGATAGAAGGTACCAAGGCACACACTCTATATTTACCACATTGATGTTGATTTGTAGAAGGATAATCAAGTAGTTATACACTCAACCCCTCTCAACATTGGTCAAATATAATATACAATGTGGGAACACTTTCATTCTGTGTGGAAAATTAGGGTACATTATGAATTCAAATGGGCACCATTTAGGCATTGAGTTACATGGGAGAACATTAGGAAACACAAATAAATATGATAATAAGGTGAGAATTAACTATGGACACCAATCTTATGGTCATGATATTGTATTTATGAATGTTTAGGATGATACTAAAGTTTTCATAAGGATGCATAGAGTAAATATGTCAATTATTGTATCCCAATAGATCTAATATGATCCTAAAATTATAAAGGAAGTTGAAAAGAGCATCAAAAGAGAATAATATGTTTCCACACCTATTCATGGCCCCCCTCCTCAAATATAAAGAGTTAGGCAAGAACAAACTGGCCCATCTAGGGAAATGAATATTAAAGACATAGTTGAGTCTACCCCAAACTCCCCTCCATAATTGGTTGTCATCTCTTATCAACATAAAACTAACATAGAGGGATATATAAGTTATATTGGACTAGTAGTGATATTCTCTATGTTACCTATTTCTCCACTAACCATGGTGCAATAATTAAGTCTTCTTACCTTATTGTCTCAAATTATTTTTATTTACCCTCCTTTTTTATACCTATTATAATAACATTATTAATGGCATTCCGATAACTTCCTGGGAAACCATCTTCACCATCCATAATTTCCCTGGTGGTTACTTCCATTCTTGTATTGCTACCACCTACATACATATAACCCCTTCATCTCCCACTCCACCTTCTATAGGCTAACCCCCATTAATGTTAAGCCACCAATTACTTATAATATAAATCTGATAACTCCTACAATCTCACCTCTAAAATTTGAATTAGAGGTAAAACCTAAAAGAAATTCTAAGGGAAGAAAAGGATAAAAGAAGGGGCCCATAGAGATTAGACCCTATCGGAATATATGATAGTGAAGAAGAAGATAACATATGGTCAAATGAAGAAGAATAGGTGGCCAAAATAGATACTAAAGAAACAAAATAATTTGATAAAATAATGGATGAGGTTGAATATGATGAGTGGATGGATGAAGAAGATACTAAATCTGGAGAAAATTAGGTATTATGGGAATCTAATGAAGTTGATTAAGAAAAAGTAAAGTTAGAAGCCATCAAGTTGTTATTGAGAAAAGGAGATGTGGAAGGTGAGGCATAGTCAAAACTACAAGTCTCAATGCTAAGGCCATCACTAACCACACCCCCATACTCTCCATATTAATGTATGATGGTTACAACTATAGAAACAACCATCCTAGCTACCTCCTTCTAGAGTGTAATGACATAAGTTCCCCATTATTTGGTGACTTCTTGAATTGATTCTACTATAATTGATACAACAAAAACTACCCATTATTTTCATTCATTAAGCCCACCAAAAGAGCCCCAGCTGACCACAATACCAATTTTGCCAACTATACTCTAGTTTCTTATGATTTTGGATTTTCCCCCCTAACCAACCTATTAAGAGTCCTCCTATTATGAATATTACAACTAGGATTTCTTACACATCAGTCAACAATTACATGTTAAATTTTCTTATCACCTAAATGACTTACTCATTGTTTATTAGAGTTGGTCCCCAATCTCCTAAGACATCAAACAAAGTGCATTTTGAAATTCTAGTATATATTTACATTTTTAATACACAAGTCACACCTCCTAGGTTATCTACATATTTGGAAATGCCCATTGGCAAAGTTTCCTAGATAGATTACCTTATCATTTTCATACATAATGAATTTAGGTGTACCAAGTATATCATTGATACCCAGCATAGAAGAGAATAATTGGATTGAGGAATGCCATACCTCCTTTCCATAAATTTGAGACATGTTCCCCAATAATAATGTAAGCTCCAAGGAAATATCCTTATAAGATTCCTACTATCATAGAATAAGCTCATTATCAAGTTGTATTCAATGTCCCCTCATCAATTCAATAACTACAACAAGAGGAGGTAGGTAGATAATACCTAGTGATTGCTAAGCAACCAATCATCAAGTTCGATTTTGACGGACAAATAAACACTATGAGGATGGTAAAGAGGAAGATAATGATTGCTGAGGCAAAAAATGTAAAATTAGAGTAAAGAGAAGACATATTTTATTTAATCAAAAGAATAAAAACAAACCCCTTTGACCTAGATCGATACATAAAAGATCCTTATAATTATGTAGATGCTACTGGGGGAATAATAAACTAGATGTTTAGAATCAATGACTAGTCTATATAGAGTTAACGAGGATATCTTTAATCTC
>JARHVA010010537.1:120000-158015 GCA_037957365.1 Torreya grandis | reverse complement strand
ATATAGCATGTATGGTGTGAACAATTGACATTTGAGTGCAAATAATGTATATCATCCTTTTAGATGGTCCCCCTTCATGTTTGATAATGTGTTTCTTACCCAAATTTCATCTAATGCTAGATTTCTCCTCCCATTTATTCTATTTTTTAATTATTCCTTTACCTTTGTTTTGGATATTTGGTCAACAATAGGTAGAAAACACTATGCACAACTAGATAAAACCATGACAAGGTAAATAAAAGTAATAAAATCAACCCAAATGTTGAAATATTGACTAAAGGTATAAAAATAATGATTGAACAAGTAAAAATAATGGAGAGAGGGAGAGGGAGAGAGAGAGAGAGGAGAGAGAGAGAGAGAGAGAGAGAGAGAGAGAGAGAGAGAGAGAGAGAGAGAGAGAGAGAGAGAGAGAGAGAGAGAGAGAGAGAGAGAGAGAGAGAGAGAGAGAGAGAGAAGAGAGAGAGAGAGAGAGAGAGAGAGAGAGAGAGAGAGAGAGAGAGAGAGAGAGAGAGGACTAAAATGAATGCACCAAGAAATTGTAGCTAAAATCTAAGAGTGAAATAGGCTTCTAAGACTATTATAATTATGTCCTTATAATTTAACTATAATCTAGGGAAAAAATATCTAAATCATTTGAGCACTGATTGTGTTCACATAAAAATAGTCATGGTAAATTATGTCTACAAAATGTGTCCCTCTATACTAATTTTGGGTATGCACATGGAGTTGGGGGATAATTTCATGTATATTTATCCTAATGTGTAGGTGTTATGGCCATAACTAATACACATTATTTAAATTTATTCTCAAGATTTCAAGGCAATAACACATCATAGCATATACACATTATGATCACATAACACATACATACTATGACCACATAACACATACATGTTATGACCACATAACACATATGCATTATGTTGTCATAGAAAAAAATAGAATTGGAAGAGGCATGTTTGTCTTTTATGTTATGTGAAAGGAACACATACGCATTCATTTCACATTTCACCAAAATCACAAGAATATATATATATATATATATATATATATATACATATACACACACCACACACACACACACACATATATATATATGTGTGTGTGTGTATATATATATATATGTATATATATATATATATATGTATATATATATATATGTATATGTATATATATATATGTATATATGTATATATGTATGTATATATGTATATATATATGTATATATATATATATGTGTGTGTGTGTGTGTGTGTGTATATGTGTGTGTGTGTGTGATATTAAAGAAACACATATACACGAAATGAAATGTGAAAGGAATGCATATACATTCCTTTCACATTTCACCAAAAAAGAAAGAAAAGAGGTGTAGGAAAGGGTATATGGTTTGGTTTTATAATTATAAGTTTAAATTTATATTATTAATTTTATATTCCTTATACTTTAATTTTATTTTAGTAAATATAATAAATTAGGGTCACTCTACATCTAATAGAGTTGGTCTCACAACTACATGCCTTATGATGTAGGAGATAGTTTTTCAAACTCCAATCTAGTAAATACTTAGGCATTTTTAGGGTCTCATAATTTAACCTAAGGATTTCATGGCATAACTTTTGCAATAAATGTCCATTTTAGGTAAACATAAGTCATTTTTTAGGGTTTTGTACCTTCTAGATTGCTTGTTGTAATTTATAAGAGTCCTAGGTTTTTCAAAATTTAATTTTTACAAACCACTCACTTTGAATTGTGATTGGGGTAACATATGTCACAATAAGGACATACACATATCAAATAATCACCTTATGTAAATTTCACTTATTAATCATCCCTCCCTCATCCCTAATAACTTCTTACTCATCCCTCATCACCCCTAATCATTGTATACTAATTCCTTATTATCCCTAATCACTCCCTCATTAACCCTCATCATCCCTCATCATCTCTAATCACTCCCTCATTATCCCTAATCACTCCTTCATTGACCCTCACCATCCTACATCATTCCTAATCACTTCATCATCCCTCATCATCCCTAATGACTCCCTCATTGACCCTCACCATCCCTCATCATCTTTAATCACTCATTCATCATCCTTAATCACTCCCTCATTGACCCTCACCATCCTTTATCATCCTAATCACTCCTTCATCATCCCTTCTCATCCTTAATGATTCCTTCCTCATCCCTCCTCATCCCTCATCACTCCATCATTGACCATCACCATCCGTAATCACTCCCTCATTATCCTTAATTATCCCTTATCATCCATAATGAATCCCTCATTGTCCATCATCATCCATACTCACTCCCTTTTCATCCTTCATAGGGGCACAAATGAGGATGGGGAATATAAGTTCTGCCATTAACTCCCATGTTGTAGGTGTTGAATAATAGAAATAGACACACAAGCATGTTTTCAAATAGTTGACATTCACATAACATAGATAAAAATATTTTCATTAATATAATCAAATTTCAAGTTAATAAATGTCACTATTAGGCTTATTACATACACATCATGGAGGAAAATAAAAAAATAAACACCTACCTATCATACACTAACCTTTACCTTTAGAATGGTAGTCTAACAAACTTTATAGATGAAGACAATCAAAATATTATGTAATTCTAGTCTTCTCCTCTATTTTTTCCAACTGAACCCTCCAATGAAATGTCTATTTGCTTATAAGGATGAGAATGTGCATCAAATTAAATTATCCTCCCATCCCTTTATCTTATCCCAATGCTTTAATATCATCACATGTGTTTTCTAAAATGACAAAACACAAAGGAAAGACCAAACCCATTACTCACATAAAGGTAGATAAAATATAATGATTGTGTTTTTCACTAGAAGATAAAATTGGGCTTTTAAGTATTATACATAATGTAGAACTGTCAAGTTTTATCTTGGCACCAAAAGATAATTTGAATAAGCATGAGACATATTTGATTCTAGATAATACATAGCACTGCATCAAAACATTTTCCTTGCTCATGACTCCATCAAAAATTGCATAACTAATTTACCATTGTACAAAATCTTGTATGTATAGAAGACATTTACAGGATCTAAAATTCAAACAACATAGTCAAATACCATGTTTATTCCTCATCACCCAATCATAGATTACCTTATTGCATACCACTATATGAAATAAATTAACATGTTCAAGGCTTAATATGGAATTAATCTTCGATCAATCACTTCCTAAAGACTTTTATTTAAACATAGAATTATATGGGTGTTCAGTCTCAAATAACACAATCACTTGTTACTTGAGTCATCAAGAGACTCCATTTAAGGAAAAAATTTAATCACCAAAGGAAATAAAACAATGGGATTCTAAGACTTATGCAAGATTCACCACTTTGACCTACACTATCAAGTAAAACAAAAGGTATTTCTAGACCCATGCAAGTTTTATTTACTAAATAACGCTATGGATTATGAAAAAGACACAAGTCTATAAATAAAATTCAAATTTATAATCGGGAAAAAGGATTCAAATATCATATAAAAATAAAAAAATATTTCATCAAGATTGAATCAATCAATTCAATTTGAATAAAAAAGGCACAAATCACATCTCACCAAAAATAAGACCAACCAACATAAAAGGTGGAGTTTTTTTACCAAAACTCAAAGACAAACACAATTATGCATGAATGAATTTTAAAATCCAATGTTTCAAGTACACCAACATGAATAAGCCATAAGGAGAATGGCCAACATGGACATCAAGGATGGAACCTCCCCCAATAAATCATACAAAAATAAAGATAAAGAAGTAAACAATCAAAATAATAATGCACTCTTTTTTTTTGCAATGTAAGATTGCTCAAGATTGAGGATTCTATTTTATCACCTATTTATCCTTATTCACTCCATGCAATACCTTGATGGTGGGTATATTAGCTTACCGCTTGTGCCCAATTGGATTATGTTCTAATTCTAAATTTTACTCACTTAAACAAGGCCCAAATAAACTCTTTTTTACCTCATCCTCTTTCACATAAATAAGGAACTTAGAGATGTCCTTTGATTTATTTGAGGGATTCAAATATCTAAATTGCTATCCATGCCTAGGCTGTGGAGAGAGAGTTTATCCATAGCCTCAATACTTAATAAATAGGTATGAAAGTGAGCAAAGGGTGGGATGATATTGTATTATTTACATATGTAGATTGGGATTTAGGCATCTAATAATCCCAATCCCAGAGTTGAGAATACAAATTTATATCTATATAGATAGGGAAATTGGATACTAGTTCAGAATTTCAATCCCAACTCCATAGTTGACTTCTCATTTTCTCTCTATCATTAAGAGTATGCCCATAGTAAACTGCATTTCCAAATATTTAGATAAGTGGTCACCAATTGGGTAGAGTGTGTTTCCCATCCCAACTTGATCTATATCTAACCAAATCCAACATAAGCATAAATCTATTTCACCCTAGATAATCAAATGATATCTTTTAGTTCATTATTTGAGTGAAATAGGATGAACGGAAGAATATTTTCCTTGGGCCTTATTTGAGTGATAAAAATGTAGAATTAGAACATAATCTAAAAAAATAACAAGAGGGAATACACTTCACCCACCATCAAGGCATTGGAAGGATTGATTATGGATGAAGATGAATAAGCAAGAAGTGAGTAGGGATGATGAGGGACAATGAGAGAGTCATTAGGTATGTTGAGGGATGGCGAGGGTGAATGAGGGAGTGAATAGGGATGATGAGGGATGGTGAGGTTCATTAAGGGAGTGATTAATGATAATGAAGGATAAAGAGAGAGTGACTAAGGATTATTATAGATGAGGAGGGAGTGATTATGTATTATGAGGGATGATGGAGTGATTAGGGATGATGAGTGTCAATGAGGTTTAATGAGAGAGTTATTAGGGTTGATGAGGGAGTGATTAGAGATGATGAGTGATTTTGGGCTTAAAATAATATGACAATAATTATTAGTATAAACACCAAATCAATTTTCTCAATATATTCCTCAGACTATCCCCATCTATGGTCTAAAAAAAATGTTTTATATTGATAATGATGTTCTACTCAGAAAGTATATCATTCCTGCACATTCTATTGAAAAAATAAATAGGTTTATTACTTTGTTCCTTTTTTATGGATTAAATACAAAACAATTAGGACCCATAATTGAGTTACAAATTTATACCACCTATAACTATTTAATACATATGCAACAGCACAATAATTTTTATATGGATATTATCATATTCCATTTGATATATATCAACCATAGGTTGAAAAGGTTGATAGAGATCCAGTCAAATACATTTCATATATGAGCATGATCAACTTTGAGTCAACAAAACTAGAGGAAATATTTTCACAATAATTTTATATTGTTAAATAAAAAATTCCATTTTTTTATCAATTTGAATTCATTCTATGAGACTTTTATCATATTTTGGACATACAAACCAAATATACAGATCAACAAAGAATAAACATATTATTTTACTATCTTAAGCATGTACAACTACATTCACAAAAAGCCCTTTTGAGGTCAATTCAAGATCAGATCTATTCATGTCTTTTGATTGATATAAACAATGTATATGGGATGTAAAACATGTTACTAGAACTATTTAAAATTAATATCACAATTAGATTTTTGTATATACCTGGAAGTGGTACAAGTAGCAACCTACACAATCAATGAGGCCACTAAAAAAATTTCTTGTCCATATTATTCTATATTCTGAAGAGCTTTCTCCCAAAGCACACACTCTCTAAAAAATTGATCACAGACTTTAAATTTTTCCTTAAACCTATATATTCCTCTCCATGTTACATGATCCATCTATTTTAATTAGTATTCTCCTTAATCTATTTTCTTTTCTTTGATATTTAGTTCCCATAACATGTAAACATTTTCCTTTCCATTTCAAGCTATTTAATTCCTCATTCAAGTTATAGTTCAAACTATCATCTAAATTTAATTGAGTAGAGTCTTCTTTTCACATGCTAAGTGGATTTGTGATGGTTTAAAATTATTAATAAATAGTGGTCAATTCTTTTAATAGCATCCTCACCATTCAATACCTGCCATTCCCCCCACTCAACTTAACTTTGACCCAACTAATTGGTTGTTCATTTTTAGTTTCATGATTTCTTTTTGAGATTTTATTTACCATTGAACACGTGGATTTTATTATAGATTATAAGTTGTTATTTTTTAATAGTTAAGTGAGGAACCCTTTTTGCATGATCAACCAACTAATATTATAAAACTTATATCTTTTTTTTAAAAATCAATGAGGGAGCTATCCCTCTATTTTCATGGTTTGTCCTAAAAGAAAGGGTTGAAAGATAATTAAAAGTTCATGTTCATGCACTATTATATTTATACCAACTAAAATTATAGTCCTAGTAATTTTATTACTTTTGGAAGACTATTAAAACAATACCACTTATTATTACATTATCCTCTCAAAGTTTAATAGGAATATAAGGTTAATTATGTTAGTAAACCTAAACCAATAATAATATTGATAACCATTCATATGGATTAAAAAATACTATGACTACACATTAAATATTACTTCTCCCTAAAAGATAGGTATGATGGCATACTGGGGTGAATGGCTAATGACTAGGAACTCTAATGGTGTTTTGACCTTGTTCAAGTCATTTCATAAAATAATAGTGTTGTTTTTTTTTCTTAATTATAAACATCATAAGCTTTCCTGCAAGGCATAGTAATCCCAAAAACATAAAAGAGCCTAAATAAAAAAACCACATCAAAATAAGACTAGTTATTAAAACCTATAGTCTACCCTTTTGTAAGTGATACTAACTTAGTTTATAAAACTAGGTTTACTTTAAAACAATTTTTAAAAACATGTATACACAACATTATCTTTATTTTCATTAATAATGCATTATCTCTCCCCCCAATGATACCATCCTTTTTCTAGGGTAATGACATGTAATACAATCACACACTCAACACAACTAAATGAGTGGTTAAACTAGGTTAAGATATAAAAATAATGCGATAATCATTATCAGTATAAACATAAAAATAATTTTATAAATATATTACTTATATAACCACATAATGAGGGATGAGGAGGGAGTGATTAAGGATTGTTAGGGATGAAGAGGGAGTGATTAGGGATGATGAAGTAATGATTAGGAATGATGAGGGATGGTTAGGGTCAGTGAGGGAGTGATTAGGGTTGATGAGGGAGTGATTAGAGATGATGAATGAGGTAGTGTTTAGGGAAAATGATTAATGAGGAGAGAGTGATGAGGGGTGATGAGGGATGAGGAGGAAGTTATTAGGGATGAGGGAGGGATAATGAACAAGTAAATTAACATAAGGTGTTTGTTTTATATGTGTAGGTAATCAATGTTATCTATGATACGCTAATCATACCACTTTGGCTTAAATTCAAAGTTAACTGATTTGTAAAATTCAATTTTGACAAACCTAGGACTTCTAGAAATGTCAGTAAGTAATTTGGAAGGTACAAATACCTTTAAAATGACTATATGTTTACCCAAAATGGATATTTATTAAAAATGCCCTAAAATCCTTAGGTTTAATATTAAGACCCTAAAAAGGCCTAAATATTGACCAAATTAGATTTTGAGAAATTATCTTCCACATTGTAAGACATGCAACTATGAGACCAACTCTATCATATGTAGAGTGACCCTAATTTCTCATATTTACTAAAATAAATTGAAAGTAGAAAATTATACTTAACATTATTTTTATTAAACCAAACCATCTACCCCTTCCTATAACTTTTTCTTTAATATTTGGTGCAATGTGGAAGGAACATGTACATGTTCTTTCCACATAGCATATAAAACTCTTTTATGCTAATTTGGTGCAGTGTGTTAGCGTTAATTTCACATTGCATATAATGCATACACATTCTATAATTTGTACATGTTATCTAAAGTTTGAATTCAAAAACCAAGCCTTTTGGCTTAGAAATGGCTTAGATTCCTAAGCTAAAGTCATGGACTTGTCAACACAACCGAATTTGAGTGTTTTGATAAAAAGAAATAAAATTCAACTTAAATCACCAAATACACTAGTAAATTCAATGAGAAAATTCATAGAATTATTACCACAAAAATAAGAACTCTCTCCTCTTTCCAAATATATGAATTTTATAAATTTTGGACTATTTTAAGGTTTTAATCTATGTTGATTTCTAACTATAGATTTTTTAGGCCACTACATATCACAAATACATGCTTATATGTGTTCACATATCTTTTTTTCATTGATACAAATGCAAAAAATATATATATGGTTACAAACTAGGCCTAATTTTACATAGATTAAAAAAAACTAATTTTCATTTTTTTTTGAGGTAGTTAGTGGGGATGCATGGCCAACTATCCATTTTTTGGTCAGTTTTTTGGATCTATTTACTTGTAAAATTAATTAAAAAAACTATTCATCAAAAAATTATATAAAAATATAGGTTACACACTAGAAGATCTTATATAAAGTTTCACCAAATTGTTTTAAATAATATCAAATGATGCTAAAAAAATGATGGGTTGCATGCCTAACTCCCTATTCTATTTTCCTAAAAAAATAGGAGTTTATTTTAAAATTTTATATGTTTGACCTAGTTATACTTAACCATTTTTCAAAAAGATATTTTTTGGAAACTAGACTCAAAATACTATAATTCATGTTCTTACACAATCTTTGAATTTTGAGTGTAGTCATCTCAAATTATCTATAGAAGTTCATATTTCTAAATTTTTAGGAAAAACATGTCCATGAGTAGGCCCTGTTTTGTCCCCCAAATTTGTACACTTACCCTTTTTAATTTTCTTCTTTTTAGGTCCTAAAAATTTCTAGAGTACTTCACATGTAGATGATTATTCTTATTATGGCTTCACTTTTCAAAATTAATGATAAAATATTTCTATTTTTTTATTTTGACCTAATGGTCCACAATGTTATGTAAAATTGTGTGTGTAAGTTAGCTAGCTAGGTAACCTCTTGAGGAGTTACGAAACCATATCCCACATGATTTTAATAAAGGATTTATGTAGTTTTATTTCTTGTGAGAGAATCTCAACCTAAGTGAGAGAAAGTAGTTCACCTCTTTTCCCAAGCTAATCAAATGAAACTGCATATTTTTATATGACCTTATTTTTTCACAAGATGTGATAGCACAAGATTTAGATTGATGTTGACACAATGTAGGATCAATGTGTAAGATCCTTGAAAAAATGTGCAAACAATGTTTTAAATATGATAATATTATTATTCAATAATAGGTGATATATATATATATATATATATATATATATATATATATATATATATATATATATATATATATGTATGTATATATATATATATGTATGTATGTATGTATGTATATATATATATATATATATATATATATATATATATATATATATATATATATATATATATATATATATATATATATATATATATATATATATATATATATATATATATATATAGAAGACCTCTTACATACTAGAAGATCATTCTTATCTATTCAAAACTTATGATTCTTATAATATCTCACTCAATAGATATTTATGTGATTTTTTTAATAACTCTAAAAACTCACTCACATATACATTGAAATAATAATCTACATAATAAGCCAAATATCCAAGATTTCCCCCTCAGTGTGAATATATGGCTAGAAACCATACTCAAGAACTATAATATATTGCTATGGAGCTTGCACATGGACTTGCCATACACATTGATTGTAGAAGCACATATACCATGAATTGGGGCCCATCAACCTTCCATAAACTAATCCATGAAAATATCAAATGAGCTAATCAAAAGTAGTGGGATAATCCTGCAACAACCATTATAAAAAAATACATTTGCTACAAAACTATGATATAAACCTTTCACTTTACCATTACAATAAGGTAAAATATTGACACTAATTACATTATCTTAATTTTCATATAACATACACAAAATAAAATGAAAATGAAAATTAAGGAATAGGTCCTCATTTTCCTTTTTTTATAGTGACTCTATACAATCATTACCACTCATCATGAATAACATAGGTAATGACCACTGCCACTAGAAATTTCCCTCAAATTTAGTATATTTGGTGTAATTAAGTGTGCCACTATTATAACACGAATCCTTCATTAGAAAAAAACTTGAGGTCATTATATGACATCCTACCCCATTTCCTCCATCCTCCATCAAACTTGGCACACTTTCCCAAATTGATCATGAAGTGTTCAGATGGTTTTGGCAGGCTCTCTATCAACAATGGTTACATTTATGGAAACCCCATAATAAAAATACTATCATTATTTTTTTTAATGAATGTCAGATTTAACCAAAAACTCACCCTCATTATTTTTTAATATAATATCAAGTATAATGTCTAATGTCTATTGACTATAGAAATAAATGAAACTAGCCACACTATTGATAGTCTATCTAATTAACTATAGACCTAATACTATAAAATCAAATTATATTGTCAAAACTAAGATTAAGACTATATGGAAACATTAGTTTTGAGACCCATTGACCATGACTAACAAAGCTAAGAGCCAAATAACTAAACATAAACAAATGATTATCTTATTAACAAAAATGATAAATTATTTCAAAATAAAAAATATATAAAATTAAAAAATATTGACCACTTAATATTAAAAAATTTAACATATAAATTAATGACACCTAAATAACCTAGACGTAGATAGTGACTACATGAACATGTGCATAGAGTGCCAACCCTAAAGGAGGCAAAGGGTAGAATTGATGGATTGGTGGATGAATAAATTTATTTAATATGCATATTTTATAACATAATAATCATATTCCATATTCAATAACCATGTTACTAACCAAATATTTTAAATTACATTGAATTTACCCAAAGAACAAAGAGGAGATTAATTTAAATCTAAATAGTGTACAAGTAAAGTTAAAGAATTCAAGTTCAAAATCCATTGCATATTTACCATTGTCTAAATATTTAAAATTTATTTGGGAATTAACCACCCAAATGATAAAAATAAGATTTTAAATCTATGCCCAACTAGAAATAATATTAAAGTATTTAAGTTTAAATCCATCGCATTGCCCTCGGCTTTTCCATTGACATGAATCAACAATTCGAAGGACAAAAATAATAATTGAAATCTCTACATAAATATAAATCAAAATAAGCATTTGATGAAAGAATATAATTAATGGAAAAATATAAATATCAAAATAACTTGACCTTTTTATTTCCTTGGATTGAAATATTGAACACTCTTTGTTTCTATCTAATTTTGCTTTTTTCTAAGTGTGAAAAGTAGAAAATAGTTATGAAGGGTGTGGAAGAATACCTATTTAATGTGTACATGTTGAATCAAGATTATTGTGGATAGATCCTCTTTTTCTTGGGAGTATAACCTAAAAATAAGATAAAACTAAAATAAACTTATTTGTTAGAAAAGTAGATGGGTGGATTGCCTAGCATGAGCTAGATCCTAGAAGCGATAGCTTTCTAAGAAGCTGTCAATCCACCTGATTTTAAACACTTAAATGGTAATGATAAAATAAATATATTTACCTTATATTACTATAAAACTGAAATGAAATAAAAAAAGAACAACAAGTTAATCAATAAAACTAAATTCTTTGCTTAGATGGCTAAAATAAATCAACTACTTTAAATAATGTTAATGCTAAAAATTGGCTAAAATAAAGTTATGGTTTTTGGTTTGGATTGGTTTGATAAAGGTAAAAAGAGTGATTTGGTTTGGGTTGGAAAGGGGTTTAGATGGTGAAGGGTAATGTGTTCAATAAAATAAGAGGGATAAATGGTCAAAATAAGGCCAAGAAGGCAAAGGGATAAATGGTCCAAAATGAGGCCAAGAAGGCAAAGGGGCAAATGGTCAAAATGAGGCCAAGAAGGCAAAGGGGTAAATGGTAATCAAGAGGAAAAAGGGGATATGGATAATAGGATAAAATGATAATAGGGTGATGAAGGAAACATGTTAAAGAATAATGCCAAAGGGAAAAGAATACAAAAAATAAGATAACTAAACAACAAGATTACCTCAATGCTTGAAGATGCTTGTTGATGAAGATTGGCTTGTTGATAGTTGATGAAGGCATGAAGTAATTTTGGTAGAGTTTTATTTATTTATCTCCTTCTCTTCAAGATGATGACCTCCTTGATGATACCTCCAAACTTGCAACAAAAATTTTAATAACAAAATACGAACTTCCAACTTAACCTTAGGTAAAGGAGAGGGGAGGTATTTATCGAATTTGATGTGAAGAAACATGCCAAAATATAAGAATAGTGAATAAATTAAAATTTATCCAAGTGTGATCACGAATGAGTCAAGGATGAGGTTGGTGGGGATTCCCACTTTGATCATAAGTCTACCATTTGGGGTTTGTGTGTCTCACACCTTGCACATGAGTCTAATTTTAAATTTGAATCATATACATGGGTTTAAATGAGACCAAATACTTCTCCCTACCATTTCTTGATCTCACAAAAGCACTTAAATGGGTGGCACAACAAATGTGGCACCATTTTCCATGTGGGAGATGAAAATTCCAAGGTGAGGTTGTGGAAGATTCCCATTTGTGTTGAAAAGTCTCTCATTTTGGCTAAGAAATCAAAAATGGGTGCCTTTTATCTTTCCCAAAGTCTTAAAGAGGTATGTATCTCTTTTAAATTATAATTCCATGTGAGGAAGACAAAATACATGTTGAATAATGACCCCTTAATGGTAAAATCACCATATTTCAAGGGGGGAACTTTTTGATGATAAAATGAAGTCATTAGGAAATTTGGAAAAGGGACCCAAGTGAGGTACAGTGTCCCACATCAAGCCACATCATTTTTAAGCCATGTCACTTTCCATATCATCATGAATAGTGATAGTGGGGCCCATAGTGAATAGTGATGATGAATAATACTTTTGAATAGTGATTTTGAATGATATTATGTGACTACGAGAATAACAATTTTGTTGGTTTAAGTGGGGTTTTGGGAAGGTTTAGGAATTTTTAGGGGGTATCAAGGAATTTAGTCATCAAAAAATATAAATGTGTAGTTTTTTGGTGTCTACATTTTGCCCCTTTTTGTTATGCAGCTTTGAATTAGCAAGCTACAAAATAAAAACAAATCACTTGGTCAAAGGTTAGGGTGCCTTGAGTATAGGAAGAGGTGTTCCCCCTCAAACCAAGAGTTGATGAAGAAAGGTCTAATTAGGTATAGGTTTGATAAGTAGGTGATGGGGAGGCACTAGGTGGTGCCATAAGGTAGTTGGGCATGTGAAATGCCAATGGGTTCACCAAACATGACTAAGTGCAATAGTCAAGATTATGCAGAGACTAAAGGTACCAATGTTGATAATAAAAATGTCAAGTTCTAAGATAAATTATAAGGTAACTAGTCCCCAACATTGGTCATAGCTAATCAGGTTAGTCTTATCAAGTTTCTTAGATAGGGTCAGTGTTGACTTAGGTATCCAGGTAGGAAGTGCTCTCAAGAAAACAAAAATGGTTTGGTTTTGCATGAGGTAGTGAAAACATGTAAAAGTTCAACATGGAAAGGTTGGTCATTGTAATCAAAAGTTATTGTAAAAAACTCCAATGTTTTAGGTGAAAGCATGGGTGGATTGTGTATGGGTTGGAAGGGGATGGCCAACCTAACTCCAGATGCACATGGCAAGTAGATGCTACCTACATAGTTCTATGGACAAGAAACCAAAAAGAATGTTAATGTAGCTCTTTTGAGGTGAAGGGTATTCATTAACATGGCTGCCCTAATTTGATATGCAGGTAGGTCCAGGTGAAGGATGTTGGAGAAAGGGAAGCACCAAAGGGTGGAAAAGATGGGTATCAAATAGTTTCTTATGGGTGTGGTAGAAATGGTGGATGATATTACCTAGGATTCAATTAGATGATTATGTCCACTATGCAAAAGGAATATATAGCCATGGATAAGCAGGTTAAAGCATGAAATTGTAGCCACCTTTTGAAAAAAAAGAGAAATATGCTTTACCAAGCTTTGGAAAATCTAGAACTACTTGAATTACCAAGGTGATCTGATGGGTTCTTTCATCACGATCCAAATAAGTCAACATTATTCACATTTCATAATAATGTCATCAACAGGCTATGAAAGGTTATTATTTAATGGTTTAGGGAAGAAAAGTAACAGAGTTGGTAAATGAGAAGTGGCAAAGATTTGAACCCTTGACTATTGAGTCAGTGGGGCCCCAAAATAAGTAAGTGTTGAGTTTTTTAGGGAATTTGAAGAAAGATGCCAAGGGGTTTTGGAATATGGAGTGAGGTGAATAATAATATTAATTAAATGAGGGAGCAGGTTGTGGATTTCATGCATTAAAATAAGGGTTATTTCAAAGCATACAAAGATGTAGTCTAGGAAGGGAGAATTAAGGGGAATTATTGGAAGGTAGGGTGCATGGGAGGGTGTAGCTAGCATCCCCATGTGGGTATCCCAAAACTTCCATTTGAAAATGGTATCTGGACCAAGTAAGCATGGATGATGATAGATATTGAAGCAAATTAGATGGTGGTTTTAGAGATGAGAATGGGATGGAAAATGGGAAAAGGGGTTAAGAAAAACATGGGGAAGTAAAGGATGGGTGTTAATTAGCTTCAGAGAAGAGTTTGACAAGCTAAAAAAGGGTGAAGTGGTGAAGAAATAGGGGAACACAATGAAAGGGAGTGAGATGAAACTAAGGGATGATAAGGACAAAAAGGAAGAATTGAAGCAGGGGTACAAAGCATGGATACTCACATAGATGCAAAAGATAAGCTAGTACTGAGAAGGAAAGAGGAAAAGGGGAATGTAAAAGGGCAAAAGGAAAAGAGAGATAAGAAGAAAAGGGCAATTATGGAAGGCTTCTCAAAGGATAAAGGCCCAGTTAGAAGCTAGTTATGGAGAGAGAAAAGAAGACAAAATGGATGAAAGGATGGGAAAAAAAGTAAACAAGAAGAATGGAAAATGGGAAAGGTGGGAAGAGTGGTAGAATGGTGGAGAGTGGTGGTACACATAAAGAAAAAGTGCAGCAATAGAATAAATAGAAAGCTTGAAAGATGCATAGTATGATGTGGAATGAGTGAGGAAAAGAGAGTGATAAGGGGGGTACAAAAAATAGTCAAGGGTAAGGGGAGATGATAAGGATGGAGAATAATGTTGAAGGGGATAAAGGGTAAGGTTGGTAATAAGGTGAAAGAGATTCAAAAAAAGTAAAAGGTGGGTGGGGAAGTGACCTACAAAACATGCACAAGGAAAAATGATGGGGAGGTCAATGAAGCAAATTAGGAGGTGGCTTTATGGGAGGTAAGAGGGGTCAATGGGAAGGCTATCAACACTTATGTTAAAAGAAATTGATAAGATAGAAAAGTGGTTAAAAGAGTTTAACAAGCTGAATGGAGGGAGGTGGTGAGGGGATAGGTATAGAAGTGGAAGAAGAGATTTTAGGTGAGAAGGGAAAATAAATTAAAATATGTGGTTGAGCTAACCTTAGTAACTAAGTGCTACCTACATAGTCTAAAAATACCTCAGGCCAATGTAGTTCTCCCAAAAATGGGGAAAAAACTTAAGAAGTATTATACGGTGTTAAAACGTAAGGATGCTTAATAAATAATTGTAAACTTCCTTGATGTAGCACACCTTAAGCAAGAGGGTGTTGTTAGTGGTGGAAATGATTGAGAAGAAAAAGGGGATGAGAATTAGTTGTTAGTCACTGATCTTCCCCTAGAAGTGGAGTAGTGCCTACATAGTCCATGGACATCAGGCCAGTGTATTTCAATAAGGTTTGGATGAGTAGAATTCCAATTGGCTACCCCAATTCGATGGACCACATGGGCTAGTTTGGGCTAAGAGTGAAGGTTTGGTAAAACAACAATTTTGGGTTTTGGTGAAGGTGTTAATGAAAGTGAATAGGGTAGGTTGGTAAATAGTTACCATAATGATCCCACATTTATTAGGATGAGAGATATAGATGGGTAAGGTAGGATAAATCATAAGGGAACACAATTTGAAGTACCAAAAATGATCTTCAATGGAGATAATCAAAAGAAGTGGTGCCTTTATTAGGAGGTTACACCTTCTAAAATTATGTGAGGGTAGGAGTTTAGAGATAGTGTTTACCATTATGAGCTGTGTTTTAGGAGGTAGGGGTCTATCTAGATCTACAGAGTTGCTATGGCCAAGGCTCATAACCATTATGAGCTAAGTTTTAAGGGTAGTAGCAAAGTGATGAATTACAAAGAATTTATTTGACAATCAAGTAGATTCTAAAATTAAGGAAGTTAGTAGTGTGGTGATAAATAGAGGATGGACCTTGTCTGACCCAAGAGTTGCATGGGTAGGCTAGACAAATGGTCGCCATGTCTTCATCCTCTATCCTAGTTCCATGGAACCAATGAATTATTAGTTTCAATAGTTCAGGCCTACCCAACAAGAATATGCATGGTCAGGAGAAGATGGTGGTTCCCTTGCTATGGATAAACATTCAACTGGTATGAAAGAAAAGGCTACCATGTTCGAGTAGACACTACCAATGGTTGGGGTCTAATGCTCAGGGCATGTGGTGATAGGCTAGTAAGAATAGGAGGGAAAAAGGGGCAAGAAGGTGAATTTATCATTGTGAAAGACCCAAAGTAGAGGGAAAAAAGGGCAAGAAGGTAGGAAAATAATGTATGCCTATGCATTAGGCAATGTTTGTGTAATCTAATGACTATGTATGTGCCATGTGACTCCTCGCACCCTAAATAAAATATTGCATAGTTTGATGTAAAAATATATAAAATATGTTGGATATTTTTGGTTTAATGTTATGGTTATGGCTATGATTGGTATGGTTATCATTTTTTTAATCTCACTCAATGTAAAAAGAATGACCATTATTATTGAAATGTTAGATGGTACACATCATGGTGAAAACATCAACCAGGCACATTAGGATAAGAATAGGGCCTGATACTTTGTTTTCGACAAGGAATAGAAACAAACCTAAAATGAGATCAACTTGATGAATATAATCCCTTCAAACATTGTGCATGAGCAGTCATTAGTTGATAAAGAAGGTCTTTGATTACAGGGTGTCAAGTAAGCTCTAAATCCCTTGATTTATAGATAGTCTAAAGGGAAGATGGGTGATAGGTGGTGTGAAGGGTAATAGGTGATATGTATGATAACCTCATGTTAATTATTTTACCCATTCTATAGGTGGCCTAATAATGCTAATAGACAAGTCCATGTTGTATGCTAGATGTAGACTTATAAATGTGGGAAGTCTACATGGGAGAGCTGATTGTGGTTTTAGATTTTTTTGTGATAGTGGGTCTTTTGCTTTAATGTTTTTTATGGAAATCTAATTGATGTGGGAAGCTTCCATAAAATTTATATACTTTTAAAAAATTTAACTCAACCATCCTTTAAGGGATTGGTATAAGATTATTGGCTTTGTTTTTAATGTTCTTGATCACTATCCTTCATGGGAGCAGTCTACCTTACATGTGGCAATTTTTATTTTTGTTTTTGGGTAGCTATTCTTTGAGGGAATAATCTTTAATGCTTAAGATATTGACCCAATTAATTATTTCAAGATGAAATGTGTTTAGACATGGACCGGTTTAATTAGGTTCAGAGGTATACCTTTTATAGGGCAAAACTTTACACAAGAAGGTTAATGATATGTGAAAGAGTGTGGTTTTGAGAGACAATGACCATGGGATTCCATATTTTTAGAGATGAAAAGTATCCATGAGAACCATGCTATGGGTAGAGTCATGGTAGCCATATTTAGGATTAGGCCATGACTGTAATCGTTAATCACATGGTTCTATGTTATAATCAATTTTCCTCAAAAGGGGAGGAAGGTGGGTGAAGGTTAAGATCTCATAATCAAGGGATGAGATTAAGTTAGACAAATAGGTGAGCTTGATATTTTTTAAATAAAAAAATGGATGTAGATGTGAATCATTGAGAGGCTCAAGTTCTAATTTGCCTTCATGAAAGGACAAGTGATAAGCTCTTGATCCATAGTTATGGGTGATGATGTAGAGTCCAAGCCAATTGAAATCAAATTTGCCTCGTTTAATCTTCTCCATGTTGGTCACATGTTGGTTTTATTTTAAAATGAGATCTTTGATATTGAATTCTCATTGTTTGAGGTGCTTGTTATAAGTGTGTGTGATACACTCTTGATATATATGGAGGTGGGTGAGAGCTACTAAATGATGCTCGTCAATTACCTCAAGTTGAGCTAAATGATGCTGACAAAAATCTTTCTTAGAAATGATTTATTTTAAAGATATAAGAAGAGAAGGGATTTAGACTTCAAGAGGTAAGACTACCTCTACTCTGAAGACTAGAGAGAAAGGGGTAGCACTAGTGGAGGTTCGAATTCTAGTGCAATAGGCCTATAAGTCAAATGGGATGTGCAAGTGCTAATCCTGACTTGAAGCACTAACAACTTTGGTTAATATTTTGGTGAGGGTTTTATTAGAGTCTTATACTTGTCCATTTTCTTATGGTCGATAAGGTGAGGAAAAGCTTAAATCAATGCCAAATGCATCACAAAAACCTTAGACTTAATTATTCTTGAAAGATTTTCCATTATCGATGATGATGTTATGAGGAACACCAAAGTAGTAGATGATATGGTGGTTGAGAAAGTCAAAAATATTTTCCACTTTGGTAGAGATTAGAGGAATAACTTCCACCCACTTGGTGAGGTATTTGGTGGCTGTGATGATAGAGCTATGCCACTGCAAATAATGGGGGTTAATTTCCCCCATGAGATTGAGCCCCCATTGAGAGAAAGGCCAAAATTCCTTAGATAGGAGGATATTGGCTAGTGCATGATTTAAATTAGCATGTTTTTGACATTTAACACAATTTTATACATAATCACAATAGTCTTGGTTGAGGGTGGGCTAATAGTATCCAAGGTGAAGGATACATTTATCGATCACTAGGCTGCTAAAGTGTCCCCCACAGATCCCATCATGTGTTTCTTTAATGGCATGGGAAGCTTCATGGCAACATAGGCAATGAAGAAGGCAACCATCAAAACAATGTTTGTAAAGGATTCCCCCTAGTATGGTGTAATGAGATGTACTTTGAATAAAATATCTTTGTGCATTTTTAGAGAGGTTGGGAGGAACAATGCCTAAGTTGAGGTAGTTGAAAGTTTGGTCATACCAAATATTGGATGGGGATTCCTCTACATTTAAAATAGTAGGTAGGTTAGATTAGCCATAAGAGGGTATGGTGAAATGATTAATAGTGAAAAATATTTTGTAATTTGAAGGCTGAGAAGGGATTTGAGAAGTAAGGTAGGCCATTATATCTACAAATTTATTGGTAGATCAAGGAATGGATTAGACTAGGTAATGTCTAAATGATTTTAATATTTTGTCAACTAAAAGTTTATATTTTATCAAGACATCATTCTTACATTGATATGATCCATTGACCTAGTTGACCACAAGCTGGGAATCACCAAAGACATGGATTGTCTTAATTCCCAAGCTTTGAGTAGTTCAAAGACCTATCACTAGGTCTTCATAATCGACCATATTATTGGTGTATTCAAAGTCAAGTTTGAAGGAGAGAGGAAGGGTTCACCACTAAGAGGAATGATAATAACTCTAACACCTCCTCCTTATTTACATTTTGAGCCATCGAAGAACATGGTCATTTGGTAGGTTATGTCATATTCTTGAAAAAGAGTTATGATAGACGCATCCAAAAAGGCAAGAGGAGGTGGTTGGTTATTTACTAAAGGATATTTGGGTAATTGATCAATAATGAACTAACCTTTAATTGACTTTTATTATAGGAATTCAAGGTCAAATTTAACTAAGAACATGAGACACTTAGCCATACATTAATTTTTGTATGGTTTAGAGTGCATGTATTTGAGCGAGTTGGTATTAGTGATGATATAGATTTTATGGTTAAGAAGGTAGTGGTGGATTTTGGTGGCCATAAAGGTAAATGCTAAGCAAATTTTATTGATGTGTGTATACCTAGTCTCATATTCTATAAGTGTATGAATAATGTAGTATACATCTTACTCTTTGTGTCATTCATCTCGGTGAGCCAACATTGCCCCTAGGGAATGGTCGATGGCAGAGATATATAGATAAAATGGATGGTCATCCTTTGGAGGGGTGAGGAAAAGTGGTGACAAAAGGTACTATTTGAGTGAATCAAAGGCCTTTTAAAAATCACTATTTCATTTGAAAGAGACATCCTTCTTCAAAAGGTGATGAAAAGGTTGGCACTGATCTAAAAGTTGGGAATGAAATGGTGAATGGATTGGAGTTTTCCTTGTAGGCTATAGAGCTACTTAAGTTTGGTTGGAGGAGGCATGTTAAAAATTTCTTTGACTTTAGCAGGGTCTACTTTAATTTCATGAAGAGAGATGATAAATCCAATAAGCTTTCTTGAAAGGACCCTAAAAATGCATTTCTTAGGATTTAGATGAACATGAAAATGGATGAGGTGATTAAATATAGTTGTAAGAGTAGTCAAGTGATCTTTTCAGAGTTTGGATTTCTTGAGAAGGTCATCCACATAGTCTTCTACAATTTTATGGATGATATCATGGAGAATATAAATCATAACACGTTGGTAGGTTGCACTAGTGTTCTTTAACTTGAAAGGCATGCCTTTATAGCAAAAATTTCCCTAAGGGGTGGTAAAGGTATTTTTATGTTGATGTTTAGGAGAAATCAAGATCTAATTATAACCTAAAAACCCATCCATGAGAGATAAGATCTCATAGATGGCTATAAGATCAACAAGCTAGTTTATGTTAGGTAGAGGGAAGTAATCATTGGGGCACATGAGGTTAAGGTCATGAATGTCTACATAAATTCATAGACCCCCAGTGACTTTGGTGATAAGTACAATGTTCAATACCCATTAGGGGTAGTCAATGGGTTAAATGAAGTTTACATATAGGAGATGTTGAATCTCTTATTTGATGAGAATGGCTATGCAAGGATGCATGCATCAAAGTTTCTATTTAACAATCTTCGCATCATGGTGAGTGACTATGTTATGGTAGTAATGGTGGGGTCAATCCTAGGCATATCATTATAAGACCAAGATAATTATATGCTTTGGTCTTGGAGGAAAGAGGAGAAATCTTGAATTTCCTTAGTATTCAATGATTGGCCCAATTTGACAATGTGGGAGTTATCTAGAGTGCCCAAGTTGATATCAATGGCAGATTCATTCAACCTAGTTAGGGCCTGAGGAGGAAGGGATTTGTGGATAAAATAATCTCCCACATCAAGGTAGGTAATAATGGAATCATCATCTTTATGTTGGATGGTGTTAATGGTGGGACAATCAATCTCTACCATATCAAGAGGTACGAGTGGGAAGACTTTGGTTTGGCCACTCTTGTGGTAGATGAGAGGGCCTAAACTTACAGTATTGATAAAAAAATTAGGAGATGATATTGGGGTCTTTAGGTGGATAAAGTGGTTGGGTTGGCAAGGATGGGATATATTCTTTTGTGGTGGTAATGAGTTTGGGTGAATTGATGGATTATTGAGGTGGTTCATACCCAAGGCCGAATGACTCATGAGGCCCTTGTTCATAGAAACCAAGGCCAAATCCTTTCTAAACACATATTGAAGATAAAACTTAGTGAAATCTATTTTGTTAAGATAGGAAAAGTCAGAGGTAAATGATTGGATGGATGATATAGTGGTAGGGGCCAGAAGTGCCTAATCAAGTCCCCCATAAAGGAATTTTTTTATGGTTAGGGAGACTAATGGGGATGATGGTTTAAATTTTAGGGTCATAAGAAGGGTCATGTCTGAGATTCCCATATTCTTGGGGGGTAAGGAGGGAATCTAAGGTTAAAAGTCTATATTCCCCAAAATAAAGATGTTGGAATGCCATTGTCATAAGGTCTTCTACATGAATCTAGGAAGAGGGGATATATGAGCTAGTGGAAGTTTCATCAATATTAAGTGTGTAATTCTATGGGTTTTGGATGGTGAGATTGTGTTATTGGTAGATGGTTGTGTAGTGGATAAAGGAGGAAGAAGGACATCATTAGGCTGATATGTCATATTGCAAGATGTAAAATTACTAGGGTCAGCTTGGATAGTCACAACTTTCCCTTTGTGTTCAAAATTGACACATTGATATAAGGTGGAAGGGACACAACTCATGGCATGAATCCAAGGGTGTCCAATTAAAATGTTGTATTGAAACTCTCCTTCTACAATATAAAAGAGTTTTGGAATAGTATGAGGTCATACATGGTTATGGAAGACAATTGTGCCCAAGATGGTAGCCATAGTATCATTGAAAGAATGAAGGATCACTGAGCTTTTAGACATGATGTTTTTAGGTAAATAAAACTGGTCATAAGTATGGGAGGAGATAGTATTGATGATATCTCCCCCATCAATCATCACCCTTTCAATGCAATTTTGATTAATATATGTTGTAATGAAGAGGGGAGGACTGGGGTCTTCTAAATAATCAAAAGGTATTTATAAATTCTTGAAGGTGACAAGGTTAGAAGTCTAAATGGTACCAATAAAAGTGAATAGAGGATAAGGATCATCAGATTGGACCTTGATGTATGGTAGAGCCTCTATGAGTACTTGAAGGTGATGGGGAGAGGTAGAGATTACCTCATACAAGCTCATCTTTATTGGATTTTGGTGAAGATGCTTGAGGATAACTTTTCATATGGATATTGCATATGGTTTAGGGTATGTAGGGTTAGATGGGGAGGCATCTAATATAGACACCTAGGGTTTGTTTGAAGATGGATAAGTTTGGGTATTATTTACTTGGGAGTTTAGAGAGGGGTAAGTCCAAGGGATGGATGCCTTAGTCTTCCCTTTATCCTTTTGTTGGGCCTGAGATTGGGTAATCATGTGAATAGTGTGGAGAAGGGGGTTCTCTAGATTGGATGGTTGCTTTGGTTCCTCCTCTTCACTTTTGGGTGAGATCAAAGATCATATGGGTTGATTCAGTGGTTGGATTTGCAATGGGGATGGAGTTTTTCCTAATAATATATCATCATCTTCATACAAGTTGTGAACAAGTGTTTGGAGAGCTTTATAGTTCTCGGTGTCATGTCTTGGTGCCTTATGATATGCACATATCAAGTTATAATAAACCAAGAGGGTTTGGTACATGAAGGGTCAAAGGGTTTGATGGGTGGTAAGCTCAAGGTAGAAGTTTGTAATAACTATTGGAGGATGGTTAAATAAGATTTAGCTAATAGTGGTAGATGTTTAGTGGTTTTTGCTTTGGGTGTTGAAGTGGAAGGTTGTGGGGAAATGGGTTTTGTGATAGGTGTCTTAGGTAAGGTGGTATACTTGGTTGATGGTTTTGGTTTGGGTAAGATGGTCAATGAGCTGAAGGTAGATGATGGTAAGGTAGGTAACTTAGAAATTATCAGTGTAGTGAAGAAAGATGCTTTAGAAAGCAAGTATGAAAGTGTGACCAATAAAGGTGGTGGGGTTTGGTAAAAATGGTGGACTTGGTGTCTAAGGTAGATGGATGGGGACCTATAATGGAGGGAAAGGTTGAGGGAGGTAAATTTTGGGGTTTTGGGGTCTTTGGTGATTTTACCTCTTTGGTTGTTTTAGTTGTTAGTTTTGGAGGGGATTTGGTCACTTTAGTTGTCTTGGTGGGTTTAGTTATTTGAGGGTCAATAAATTTGGAGGAGGTTTTGGTTAGTTGGGTGGAGGTTTTATTTGATTTAGAAAGGTTAGGTTTATTTTCTAAAGAAAGGGTTAAAATTTCTAGTTTGGTTCTCTTACCTTTATCTTGACCTCTGATAGAAGGTTTTACAATAGGTTGGGTGGATGGAGTCATCTTCTCTTGTGAGATAGCTTCCAAAGAGGGGGTGGATGGTTCTATGATAGGGGAGGTAGGTGGGGTATCCTCTAATGGAGGTGTGGATATGGTTTCTTCCTTTGTTTGGGTGTCCAAAGGAATAGAAGGTAGTATTTTTTCTTCCATTAGGGGAATGGGGAAAGAATTGGTTGAGGTAACATTTCCTTCATCAATGGGTTCACTAGTAACCACAATAATAATATGTGCCTCATGAGATGATTCAAGTTTATTTTCATGATGAGGGGTAGAAGGAGAATTATTAGGAAAAGTCTTATAGAATATGTTGAGGGCTTGGTTCGGTGGCACATTAGGATTATCCAATTTGAGCTCCCCCTTGTCAATGAGGGATTGGACAATGTATTTAAAGGTATTTCACCTATTTATGTCATGTCTTATGACTTAGAGAAAAGCTTAATGTTCATTCTAATTATGCCAATTGGGTACAAGGTGAGAATCATCAAACTATTGGGGTGGTTTAATTGGTGGAAGTTGGATGATATTGGCTTTTAGTAACTTTTCCAAAATAGAAGGATAACGCTCCCAAAGTGGAGTTAATGGCTTATAGTTATTCCAAGTTTTTTCCTTTGGTTTCAGTTTGGATAGTTGAAGGGGTTAGAGGTTTGGTTTCTTGGGTTCTTTTGGTTGGTAGATGGCGGAGGTGCAACTTTGAGGATAATAGCATTAGTAGTGGCTTTGCTCTTGGAATTGGTATTGGTTGGGTTGTTTAGTTTTGAAGAAGAGGGCTCATTGGGTTTGTAATTTGGGTTCTCATTCTTTAAATTTAATCTTCCCTGATCAATGGCTCTATTATCTAGTTTATGAGCCATGGTAAAATCTTCATTGAATTTCCTAAAGCTTTGGACACACAATGTGGATGAAATGTGTTTTGCACATGCTCGGGTGAAGAGCTCTATAAGCTCAGGTTGAGGTAATGAAAAGGAAAGTTGGTTGATTAGGCTCCTCTAATGAGTAATGAAATCAGTAATAGATTCATCATCTAATTATCAAATGGAGTAGAGGTCGGTAATATAAACTTTTTTGGATATATTGATCGACAAGTGATCCAAAAAAGTTTGGGCTAGTTGGGCAAATGAGAAGATGGAGTATTTTGGGATGGCACTATACCAATATAATGTTGGTCAAGATAAGGCCATAGGAAAGGTATGAAGGAGAAGAGTGTCATCATGGGTAATCAAGTAACATGCATACCTAAATGTTATTAAATGTTGTTGGGGGTCCTCCTTGCTTTGAAATTTAGAGAATTTTGGCAATTCCCATTGTGGAGGATATGGTCAGAGAGGGATATATGGATGGATGGGTTCATTGAAAATTTGGTCATAAGAGATAATGTTATGTGATCCCATGATGGATGACTCAAGGGTAGTCATTTTATCCATTAGAATCTTGACTAAGTCCATTTGGGGTTGTTGGGTTGGATAGGTATATGACACATTTTATTGGGGCTGGGTGACATGGGAATAACTAGTGGATGGTTGAGATGATGTCACATGTGTGTGTGAGGTCACATACGATTAGGTGAAATGTGAAGGTATGTATACTTATATGTTAGGAATATATTGATAAAATGTCATGAGTATGTGTTGGAGGGTTGAGGTTGTGGGGTTTATGTGTGGCATTGAAGTGATTAGTGGGTTAGTTGGTTGAAGGTGGGTAGTGACCAAAGTGCTTATAAAGGGAAGTGTTTGTGGTATGGAGAGTACCAAGTTTTGAATAGGGGTTGAGGTTGGTATATTGGTTAATCTGAAGGGAGTGGTATAAATGGGTGTAGAAGACACCATGCTAGCAAAAGGGGTAGAAGTGATAAGGGGTAAAGTTAAACCAATGTTAGAGGTATTGGTTGGGGTAACAGATGTTTGGGTGGTGGTAGTAGATGAACCAATGGTATAAGATGAAGCTTGGCTAACAGAAGGGTGGGATGATTTAACACCAACCATAAGGTGGTGTGGAATACCATAGGATGGATCCATAAGAGGAACTGAAGCCATCAAAGTATGGTAGGCTAAGGTATTAAGATAGTGTTGTAAAGCAACTAGATTATTGTCCAAAAAGGTGGTAAAATCTGAATCACCTCTAAGGATTGTTTTAGGTACCGTAGGTGGGGGAGAATGGTGTGGTGAAGTATGGGGTGATCTATCAATGTCCAAGGTATAATCCATGGATGAGGATGAAGAAGCAGATGGTGGTAGGTTTTTTTGGTTTTTCACTTGTTGTTTAGTTAAGACCATATGAGAAATTTATAAATAGATAATGAACCTATTTCCTCACACAATGAGAAAACAAATCACACGCTAAAATCACAATTAATCCTATGTTTTTTTTAAAATTACTTTTGACTTATGCCTTAAATAATATGAAAGGGGAAATCGGCTTGAATAGGTCCTAAACAAGGTAGTCTATGTTTGGTTTTAGGTTATGTTTAGGTACTAAATAAGTCTATATTGAATCAAGCACGTGGCTTGGTGCTTGAGGATTTCTCCCCTCACTTCATGATCCCATATCTAGTGCAGGCACTTAGCCAATATATATATCGATTACTAGAGGTGATACTTAACCAAAGAGCTGAGTTGGTTATCCCCTTGGTGATTAAATCCAAGTATGATAACTGAGAAAGTGTAAGGTGATCCACTAGGTGATGAAATCCTAGTTTGGCCTTGTCTCAAGTGATTTTTATGTTTGTTTTGTGCAAGTTGTTTGGTTTTGTAACATTTTTGCACTATGGTTAATTTGATTTGCCTTTAATTAATCTAGGTGAACTAATTAAGCAAGTAAGCAAACAATGTATGAGTTAATTTTAACCCAAAGGGAAAAAAATTATCTATTTTTGTGAAAATAAGAACAACTAAAATGAACCTAAATGCAACATGAAGATGTAATCAAAATCCTACGATGAATGTTGTTTTGATTTTTATAAATGCAAGAAAAAAAATCTACTTTTTTTTTTAATTTTCTAAATAAAAGAAGCTAAAACTTATGTTTTGAAAGAGATGAATAATTAATTTTTAGAAATTAAAATAAATCTAAATGTCACTTTACTAATACAAATAAATTTCATAAAATAACTAATAAACCCAAGAAAACTCAAGGGTCCCATTGGGCATGCCAAAACGTTTCTATCTAATTTTGTTTTTTTGTAAGTGTGAAAAGTAGAAACGAGTTATAAAGGGTGTGGAAAAATACTTTTTGAATGTGCACACATTGAATATATATGATTATGGATAGATAATATTTATCTTGGGAGGATGACCTGAAAATAATATAACACTAAAATAAAATAATTATTTAGACAAGTATATGGGTGGATTGCCTAGCGTGAGCTAGATCCTAGAAGCGAAAGCTTTCTAGGAGGTTGTCAATCCACCTAATTTTAAACACTTAAGTTTTAATTATAAAATAAATATATTTACCTTATATTACTATAAAACTGAAATTAAATACTATAAATAACATAAAATTAATTGAAAAAACTAAATGCTTCTCTTAAATGGCTAAAATAAAGCAACTAGTTTAAATAATGCTAATGATGAAAATTGGCTTAAATAAAGTTGTGGTATTTGGTTTGGATTGGTTTGATAAAGGTCAAAAGAGTGATTTGGTTTGGTTTTTAAATGGGTTGAGATGGTGAAGGGTAATGTGTTCAAGAAAATAAGAGGGATAAATGGTCAAAATAAGGCCAAGAAGGCAAAGACGCAAATGGTCCAAAATGAAGCCAAGAAGGCAAAGGGGGAAATGGTCAATATGAGGCCAAAAAGGCAAAGGGGTAAATGGTGATCAATAAGACAAATTGGATATGTATAAGAGGATAAAAATACAAGAGGGGGATGAAGGAAACAAGTGAAAGAAAAAGGCCAAAGGGAAAGGAATACAAAAATTAAGATAACTAAACAACAAGATTACCTCAATGCTTTAAGATGTTTGTTGATGAAGATTGGATTGTTGATAGTTGATGAAGAATTGAAGTAATTTTGGTAGTGTTTTATTTCTTGAGATCCTTATCTTCAATATTATGACCTTCTTTATGATACCTCCAAACTTGCAATATAAATGTTAATAACAAAATACTAACTTCTAACTTAAACTTAGGTGAGGGAGAGGGGGGTATTTATAGCATTTGATGTGAAGAAACATTCCAAAATAGAGGAATAGTGAAGCAATTCAAATTTATCCAAATGGGCTCATGAATGAGTCAAGGATGAGGTTGGTGAGGATTTCCACTTTGATCATAAGTCTCCCATTTGGGATTGGTGTGTCTCCCACCTTGTACATGAGTTCAATTTTGAATGGGAATCACTCACATGGGTTGAAATGAGACCAAAGACTTCTCCCCACCTTTCCTTGATTTCACATAAACACTTAAAGGTGTGGCACACTAAATGTGGCACTAGTTTCCATGTGGGGGATGAAAAGTCTAAGGTGAGGTTGTGGAAGATTCCCATTTGGGTTGAGAAGTCTTCCATTTTGGCTAAGAAGTCAAAAATGGGTGCCCTTTGTCTTTCCCAAAGTCTTAAATAGGTAGGTATCTCTTTTAATGTCTAATTTCATATGGGGAAGACAAAATACATGTTGAATAATAACCCCTTAAGGGTAAATTCACCATATTTTAAGGGGGGAACTTTGTGATGTTGAAATGAGGTCATTAGGCACATTGGGAAAGGGTCCCAAGTGGGGTATGGTGTCCCACATCAAGCCATGACATTTATAAGCCATGCCACTTGCCACATCACCTCCAAATCACATGCCATGTCATCATCAATAGTGTAATGGGGCCCATAGTGAATAGTGATGATGAATAGTACTTTTGAATGGTGATTTTGAATGATATTATGTGACTAGGATAATAATGATTTGGTTGGGTTAAGGGTGGTTTTGGGAAGGTTTAAGAAGTTTTAGGGGGTCCCAAGGCATTTAGTCATCAAAAAATATAAATGTGTAGTTTTTGGTGTCTACACTCTCCTTAATTATAAAGAATAAATAAACTTGAAATTTAACTCATTATCCAACATATTAGCATACTTGTATAATTAAAATCTAAGAGCCCATTTTTATTTTCCTAAAGTCTTATCCTATGTTGTTTTTCCCTTTCTTCTAAAGCAATGAAAATCAAGACTATTAGGATTGATTCTTCTAAGGATCATCATCAAGATCCAGGCCAAAAAACACTTTTAAGAAGAAAAAGGGTGTAACTATTATCAGCCATTAATGATTACATTAAAATTTAGTGCTAAACAAACCTTGTGTATAGCTCCTCCTACAATAAACAAATTTAGTATATTGATTAGTTCCCTGTAATATTATATTTAAATCAATCCTTCTGTACTAGGCTCTTGAAAATGTAGATCTTGTGAGAAGGACAAATCCATAATTTACATGTGATCCTAATTTTGTGAAACTTCCTACTATGGAACTTTTTTTTACCAGCCAATCCATCAATGATGGAGAGGATTTGGGCCTATATATACCATTCTTTTCTCCACTCTATATCTTTGAACTACCAACAATAATTGCATGAGGGGGATTCTATAAGGATAAATTGCATTGGTACTAAACTTGGAAAACTAATTTACTAAATCACCATGGATTTTGAGGACTCTCCAAGATTCCACCATAAGCCCAGAGTAGACACTAATGTCATAATAGCTAAACCAAAACTTATTTGTTCCCTATATGTTTATCCCATGATAAATATAAAATTGCATAAATTGATTTATCATCAATAAAAGACGTTAGGAATTCAATTCAGAGATACCATTATGGATAATACATTATGATATCTCCCTAAAAAATGTAAGAATTTTTCCATAGATTTGAGATTAAAATATTAAAAGAGGAAAATGGATTTCTTACCTGTGGCTAGCAAACTCATGGAGCTTTACTATTGGCAATAAAACTATGAGAGGAATATACAATCAACCATATGACAATCATAGAATTAGACATATCCTTGTGGATTATCTAAGATGAAGGTAATTCATAGATTTTGAAACAATATAGAATATACAGTTGTATAAAATTACACCCATATAAAATAAAGCAAGTTGAATTTTCTAACCCCTATGATAAATCAGATAATGATCTAACTAGAGTTGTGGTTGTTTATATCAAAAAAGTCAAACTATATGTATAAACTCTTATAAAATATATTAATAATTGAATATAATTTTAATCGATATATTTGATTAATGTAAATGTGATGAAATTTATTTTGGATTAATTCATTCATTTTACATTTAAAAAATTAAATATGTGAGGTATAATTGTGCTTTATCATGATAAGATACAGTGCCCACTTTATTAGTGATTTCCATCTGGTAAATAAGTCCTGTTACCAAAGGTGGTTTACTCAAATATCAAAAAATTTACATAGAAATCAAAATGACATGAAACATGGGTTTTGCCTCAATACAATTTATTCAAAGTTAAAAAAGTATACATTACTCTAAGTATATGGTTCTTCTATTGTACGTTCAAACTGAGAAGTTACAGGGAATGAATACTTGGGCCAACTTTTTTTTTTGATAAAAATAAAAATGGATTTTTATTTAACTAGATAAAAAAACTTACAAGCCTAATATATTTTCATAAGTTCATAGAAAGCCAAAAAATAATTAACAATCCAAATAGTCTAGGGAGGCTTTAATGATCCCAGACGTCAGTTTTCTAAAACCATATCATAATTTCTCCAAAATATTTTTTCTTTGAATAAAAAAACATACAATCCTACCATATTTTCCAAAAGATCAAAGAAAGTAAAGAAAACATTAATAATCCAAATAGTCCATGAAGGCTTTAATTGTCAGCTCCCTACAGTAACTTAAGGGTTTAATATAATTTCCTTGAAATTGTCTAATTTTTTTTTGATGAAATATATCAATATATTAATTAAACAAATATATATAAATAATTCACAAAAAAATAAGGTGGTATAAGAGCACTTCACAACACACTAGGAAGATACTAGAATCAAAATAGAAATAAAATAAAAAAACTTTGCATAAACACGGTTATCTAAATAACCTAAAAAATAATAAAACATATGCATCAACTGCCTAGGGAGTAGAACCAAAGAAAATATCTATGATAGCAATGAGAATCATCTATAATCTCCACAAATACCTACCAATATTATCATATAGCTTTTAAGCATCCCCTTTATCAAGGAAATTTTGGTGGCCACTTTATAATGCCAAAAAAAATGTTCAATTCTATTAACAATGTTTTCTAGCTTTAAATCCAAAAAACTTAAAAAGTGTTCAATTATATTAGAAATCTTGAATTAGATTCATAATCAGGTAAAATTAATTTCTAAAATTATAGTTTTTATTTAATAATTCTCCTCTTCCTTCATATCTAAAGGGGGGGAAGATGAGGAGGATCTTAAAAGCCAAAATACTGCTCTAATCTCTCAATCAAAATTGTAGGCCTAATAAACTATTCAAAATAGAGAACTTAAGATACTTTGTAGTTTTATTGCAATGGCATGTTAGACCTAGAATATAATAAACCTAAATAGAGCATGGTAATGCTAATTTCATAAATAAATCATAAGGGAATCTAAAAATCTCCTATATATAAAATCATATATTTAATGCACAAAAAATAATCAAGCTCAACTTCCACAGCATCCAAAAATACCTTGCAAGGTTTATGCTTATGTGCCCATGTATTTTTAAAGTGTTAAAGAGCATCCATTCTAGACTTTACAATGAGCCCCTATGATGCCAAACAAACTAGATATACACATATTTAGAGAATTACTAGACGTGATGTGAACAAACCTATAAATTGCCATCAAATACTATACAATACATTGATGATTCTACTAAATATGGTTAAAAGGTAATATTGATGAAACTAGAATGGGTTTGAAATATAAAATTACAAAAAATATGTTACTTTACCCTAATAGCTTGATATTATGTGTAAAGAACTTATGCGATAAATTAATTTAGATTATAATTCAAAATTATGTGTATGCATGTGCAAGGAAATAGGAGGGGTAAATGAAGGGAAGAGTGAGAGAGGGACCTTATATTACACCAACCATATATTCTTATGAGCTTCATTTAATGGGATTTTGCCCTGAAAATCACTTAGGTGTGAAACTTATTAATCCAATAGGAAAGCATGGTTATTCTATCTCCAAGTGACAATGAACTCACATAGAAAGAAAATCCATAAGGGTAGCCATCTTAAGGTACATGTTTGGCTATTTCTAATGTAATAAGCTCAATGATACTTGTCCCTACCTCACTACCACATTATTCCTCCTCCTCATATCTTCTTGTCTTGCTGAGTGTGAGCATGGGTTTAAATTAATAAAAATATAAAAATTTCTCAGTGTCCAATTGTCAAATGGTCATGGCATGTCATCCAAGGGGCCTACCCATCCTACTTTAATTATTGCCTATAAAAATAGCACCACCCAGTGCCTCAATTTAATAAAATATTTCAATAACATGAAAATATTTAGACCAATTAGGGGTAGATATTATTATTATTTTATAAGATAAATTAAACACCTTCCAACTTAGTTAAGGAAAACATTCACATTTTTTTAGCATAGAATTTAAGACATTTTGATTGGTTGGACTAGCAAAGAGTAATTCTTGGTTAAATAAAAGTGAAGTCAATAGATACCCTTTGGGTCTAATAAAGATGATTGAGAATGGGATGATCTAGTTGTTACTTTTATTTTCCTCTTCATTATTAGAATGCACAGAATTTTGTGCTCATATCTGTCAAATAAAGCAATGCACATGAGTCTGCATAGAGTTGGACTGTAATATAACACATGGATGGAAGACTAAACAAAAACATGAGGAGACACATGGACTATAATATAATAATGGATATTCTCATGGTGAGGGGAATTTATGGATTTACAGACTACAAGACAATGGATTTATGGTAGGGAATTAATGGATCTGATTGTAGATTGACATTGATAGGATAATGAATTAATAATACAGGGCTTGAACAAGAGGGAAATAAAATAGATACCATAATAGTTTCAAAACCTTGATGGTAGATCCAAGTGATCTCAATACACCATTAATTTCTACAAACACATAATTACAAAGTTATAACATATAGAAACTTTTTGTTACACACTAATACTACTATCAATCAAGTATATATTATTCCCCTTCACAAATTTTATCTCCATATTTTACTGACATAGTTCCTTCTCTAATACCAAATGTTGTAAATATGATAATTTTATTATTCAATAATAGATTATACACATAGAGAGAGGAGACCTACATAATAATAAATCATTATTATCTATTAAACATTTATGATCCCTATAATATCTCATTTAATACATATTTATGTAAGATGTTCTAAAACCTTTAAGAACTCAATCAGACATACAATAAAATAATAATGTACGTACTAAGCTAAATAGCCATCAAAATGTTAGTTCAATGTGTAGCTCAATTTGGAATGAAGGATGCTTATTTTCTTGATTGGTACTTGATATAAAATGATTAAGGATATATTTATGTATATATAAGATTTTATAAGACACTTAGAAGATATTCCAACCATATAAAATAGTGATAAGATAACATCAAGGTGAAAGGAACAATGATAAGGTGGAAAGGATTAAGAAAATGAAGATCATAATTAGTGGTTGATTGATTCTAACACAATTAAAGAGACTCAAAACAAGGATAAGGCTAAATAATGGACTGATGATTGAGACCCTTGTATTGATAATTGATATATCTAAAGTATTGGAGACTTGGATAGAAAATATATAAGAATCAAGACTGAAGAGAGTCTAATGTTGGTTGAAGGTGTCTAAAAATACATAAATTAATACACATGGATAAAGTGTGGTAAAGTATGATGACACAATATAAAATTATCTTATACCAAAATTAGGTGTCTACATAACTCCCCCCTTTGATGTGTGAGTGCATAAAATCAAAAATAAATTGAAGAATGTACCTGAACATTATGTGAGGGATGAAAGGATGAAAAATATGGTTTTTGGGATACTAGGCTTCACATCTTAGTGTTTGTAAATATGGTGTACCTACAAAAAATATTGAATGCATGCAAGTAGTAAATGGTTCAATAAATTAGTGAAAATTTTAAAAAATGAAATATAAAATAAAAACATTAGCATAGGAATGAATAAACTTGGTGGTATGTGAACCATGTTGTCACTCTAGAAAAATATTAATGCTTAAATTAAATCTAAAATTTTGGCATTAATAATTTTTAATGGGAATTATGGAACCTAAAGTATTATAAAATTAATCCTAGAAACTAAAGTCTATTTCTTAATCAAAGAAGTAAATATATGATGGTTCCTTATAAATCACACTCCACACAAATTTATAACTATAAATTTTGTGTGTGTGTGTGTGTGTGTGTGTGTGTGTGTGTGTGTGTGTGTGTGTGTGTTCCCCCTTTTGTGTTCAGGGATTGGTACATATTCTAAATAGTCATTCATCTCAAAATGGGTAATATGCAACATGTCCTATCATGGAAATGTAGTTGAAGCTATTATAATATTTGAAATCACATTTTTAAACATATATATGTATAAATATAAAAATATGATCATGTAAATATTGATAAGAAAGATGCAACCTCATGTGAGGATGAGAAAATTTTGGGTAAGAAATATCCTTAAATGTATCTTGGTGAAGGGTAACAAAGTTATGGCCCCAATGTGGTAGGATATGGAAGTACCAAATATTTGTGTGTATAGTGTAGAGTAGCATTGCAAAACAAGTAATTTAACATGTTTAAGACATAAAATAAATGACAAATAATTAATAACTAATGTGTTATGCCTACTTCATTAAGGGGATTAGATCAATGGATTCAAGAGACGTAGACAAGAAAACATGGACAATGCCTTCCCCAAGTGGCCCTCCTCTGAGATTAGTCCATTAATCATGTTTGTGCCTATATTTAGTGCTCTAAGTCTTTATCAATATGGTAGAATAAGCAACTCAGTACATCTCTCCTTCCATCAATGGCTTTGGATCTTACTTTGATCAATTTTAATGGATGAGTGAAGATATCTAGAGATATTTTTTCATAGTTTATATACACCAAAAAGAGATTAATGGTTATGTTTATAGCATATGAATTTATAGTTTTCCAAAAATGAAGAAATTGATTTGTGGCACTCCATCTCAAGATCAAGATGGAGGGACATGAATTTAATGTTTTTGAAATACTAGAGCATTAATGAGGCATGGGTATCTCTAATCCTAATAGTTATCTCCATTAATGCTTAATGGATACCATCCTTATGATGATGTCATGGCCTAGATATTTCAAATTGTAAATTTACAATAATAGATATTTATAAACTTTATATGGATTTCTCAGTTAAGCTCTTAATTTGATTTTCTTTGCTTAATGATTTTACTTCGTATTTTTATAATTATTTGGAAATTGGTCACTTTTTACTAATAAAGGTTGGAATTGTCAATTTGCTTAGTCACAATTTGACTAGAGTTGAATCAAAAGAAGATGTCAATTGCATATAGGGTAATGCCCCAATTAGGGAAGTATAGACATGAATTGGCACAAGCATGTGACATGTGTAGATAAATTAAAGAATTTTAGTGGTCTAGAACATCATTTTTCTTGGTTGTAATTTGAATCAACGTAAGTTAAGAGACGATGATGATTCTTTAAAATGCATTGCCCCATTAAGGGATATGTGGATGTGAATTGGTACTTGTACATGATGTGTGAGGATGATTTATAGTGTTTACAAGATTTTGGTTCATTTTATGTATTATTACAAAAAGTCTTTTAGATTTACAATCTTGGCATGACAATGATAAGAATTGGATATCTACATTTTGACCCTATTTGAGAAGGCATGGAGAGACATTTGGTCGAAGCAATGACTTTTCAAATAATAAAAATGTTACTTAGAATGATAATAATAAATTCGCTCCTACTTTTTACTAAATTATTTATGAGTAGTAGAAAAATGGGGTTAAGAAAATGCCCCAAACAACATTTGGGTGGCCCAAGATGCCCCCTTGAGGGGAGAATGGAAAAAAGCTTAATTTTGACTAGTTGGCCATAGATCAAAGGAAATAAAACATGTAATTCATAAAACAGGCCAAAAAATGATTAATTGAAATAAAATGGCTCAAAAATGGATAAACAAGACTAAAAAGAGCCTCTTGTGAAGAACTGGGATAACAATAGGTCCATGGGAGATTAGATTATAATATGGATATGGATGTGTATTTGTTTGCCGTGATTATTCTATCTTCCATTTTAATCATTTGCATTCATTCTTGTTCTGATATGATAATGTATGTTAATGTTAGGATATGCATGCTCTTAACTAGCATATGGACTACTAATTTATTCCTATTTTTGATTGATGTATGACAAGATGATAGAGATTAGTTTAGGAGATGCACATTCTAAATCAGTGTATAAATATTCATATATGTTTGGTAAAGGAATGGACAACATGACTTGATGTGTATGCTAGGAGATGCATGTCTGAAAGTAGCAAAAAGATTCATGTTTGTTTCTAATGCTTGTCTCATGATTGAAAGATGAAATCATAGTTACATAATGGATATATAGAATGGGGATTTTAGAGATGTGTGTTCAGTTCCACATTATTATAATATTGGAGCACTTGGTTTTTTCATGTGGAAAATGAAATTATGCATCATAAGTATGAACAACCAATAATGACATTGTATTTTAAATTGTGAATAGACCAGTTCAAACATGAATATTTATGACTCAAAATAATGATATAAATACCAAAACCTAAGCTGAAAACATTTATGTTTGAATATAAATAAAAATCAAAGAACCAAAGTTAAATACAAAACATAACCATATTAAGAACAATATATGAATTATTAGGTCTTAATCAGAAATAAGAATATATAAAATATGAATAAGAAATAAAATAATCCAAATACAAAAGTAAACAACACAAGCCCAAGTCAAGGAAAGACTCAAGTGGTTTTCAAAATGTATTAAGACATGACACTCAAAAAAAATAAACAAAAAAATTAAAACACATAGAACACAATGTAATGGACATTAAAAAAATACTTAATGTAAGAAATCAATAATTGTGGATGTGTAATGAATAAGGTGTTATGTTTGGATCATGAACATCCTACCAAAGCAGGGGGGATGGAAGAATAAGGAAGGGGTGACTGAGCTTCCCCCAAGTGCTCCTAAAAAATGAGTGTTTCCTACATAGTCCAAAGGGACCTCAAGCCAATGTAGTTAACCCAAAAATTGGGATAGAAGAAATACGATGATAAATAGAGAAGAGATAATGAATACAGGAAAATAAGAATGGGTTTGAAAAATGACAAGAGCATATAGGTCTAGAATTACTCACAAAATAGTGAGAGCATAAATATCTATGATACATTGAGATGAAAATAAAAGTGGCCAAACTGACCTAAGATGTCCCATGCATCTAAGTGTTGCCTACATAGTCTATGCACACCTTAGATTGATGTAGTTATCTTATAAAATGGGAGTGGAATGAAAGAATGACAATGATGATCAGAATAAATTGGAATCCAATCTAGAAGATGACATGAATTTATAACTCTCATGGAGATTTTAAGCCCATCTTCTCTAACTAAGAATATTTTTGGTATTTTGTTTGTCATTTTCTAATGTTTTTTTTTTTTTTTTGTGTATAATTTTATAATTTTTTTAGTTTTTTTGTCTATCATTTTCTAATGTTTTTGGTTTATTTTGAATAAGGAAATCAATGTAATATGTTCAAAGTTATAGGGAACCATCTAGTAAAGGACATTGGTCCTTAGGTAGAGGCTCAAAAAACATCTAAACTAGTTGCAATGATGTTCCTCCACAAACCAACAACAAAATTTGAGTCCAAGGGGAATACCACTCAGAACAAAATAAGAATGGAATGACATATAAAATAGGAAGTATAAGAAGTATCAAGGAACTATCAAATAGGTGAAACCATATGTTGACAGGCCCTACTATACCAGCCTAATGTTGATGTTGGTGTTGATGTTGATCACTTG